>PYSS01000001.1:0-69287 GCA_003049465.1 Magnaporthiopsis rhizophila
TTATTATTATTATTATTATTATTATTATTATTATTATTATTATTATTATTATTATCGCAGCCCTGTCTCCTTTGTGAGGGTGATCCCTAACAGCGTCCTGGTCTTCGACCATTGTACTGTTTATTATCGCCCCTAGGTCGCCTTACCCTAGGAGCAGACGTCTGTTTGTAACACGGGGCATTTGAAACGACTGCTACAGCTTTGGCTTTAGGGACATAAAATAGGGTAGGTTCATCTTTCCCACTGACCCTTTTCCTCCCACACTTTTTATATGGGCACATTTTTAAGCCCGTCGGTATGCCCTACCTGAAGATGTGCCGTAAACCGGGGTGCCCGGCAAGTAAGTTACCTGTTTGGGTTTATGGGTGGCGATGCGCGTCGTTAAATTTGACGCCCTTCTCCCTCTACCGTCCGAAAGAGCACGGTGAAACATAGGATTCGGTCCCCCCGAGCCTGCATTTTGCAGCGTCAGAGACTGCGGCAACTGTCGGAATGCCTGGGACGCTAGCAGGGAGCCCGGAAGTCGGTAGTTCAACTGCAGGGGCAGCCCCAGACAGCTAAGCCGCAGCCCAGCCACGACTCGAAGTGGGCATCAGGGGTGCCAGGGCTGAGGGCCAATCGGGAGGACGCGAAGCCACTAAACGAGGAATCCGAATTCGCCCCGAGGGCTCGCCCAAGCCGAACTCCCCAAGCCTGGTCCCTGACTGGGACCGGCCCCGCTAAAAAAGCCTAAATTACGTAGCGCGACATCGGCCGGTCACCGTCGGCGTCATGCTACATAAAAGCCGGCGCCATCCTCCCGGTGGTGGACGACGTCGCCAAGAGCGTTCCACCGCCGCAAGACACAAGCAAAAAGCAAAAGAGCTGCAAGATTCGCGATGCCGCGTCTACAAGTCGACCACGGCTTAACCAATGCTACCGGCCACGAGGCAGTGAACTGGGATGCCTCACCACCCTACCAGTTCCACTCTTCGGGCTCCGTCCTGGCCAGCTCGGCAGCCGTCAACTGTGGGTATTTGTTCGGACTCGGATAGGTAAGGAGCATGCACAGCACGGGTTCCCAGAGCTGACGGACGCGTCAACAAAGCAACGGGCGGTATCGACATCGACTTCTCCTCGTCAAGGCCCCAAGAACTTGAGCGGCTCCTTTCGCCGCCACCTGTTGTGAGGACAGATGCGCCGACGCCGCCCTGGACGCCGACGGGCCGCAGGCGATGCCCTACACTCAACATCGTGGTCCAGGTCGTCGGCAGTCGAGGTGAGTCGACCGCTCCGTGGGCTTGACCCCCGAACATATACTGAGACAGACGGCCCACCAGGCGATGTGCAGCCCTTTATCGCCTTGGGCAACGCCCTCCAGCGATACGGCCACCGAGTCCGGCTGGCTACGCACGACAACTTTAATGACTTTGTGCGCAAGTCGGGTCTCGAGTTTTATCCCATCGGTGGCGACCCCGAGGACCTCATGGCCGTAAGCTTATCGGGTCCCGCGATGCCCATGCGGCGCTCACCTCAGCCGCTGACCGTCTATCCCCGCAGTACATGGTCAAGAACCCCGGCTTGATCCCCTCGATGGAAAGCCTGCGCGGCGGCGACATAGGCCGTAAGCGCCGCATGATGCGCGAGATGCTCCGGGGCTGCTGGCAGTCCTGCGTCCAGCCAGACCCGGTCTCGCGCGCGCCCTTCGTAGCCGACGTCATCATCGCCAACCCGCCCAGCTTTGCCCACGTCCACTGCGCCGAGGCCCTCGGGGCGCCTCTGCACATCATGTTCACCATGCCCTGGTCCGCCACCAGGGCCTTCCCGCACCCGCTCGCCAACGTCCGCTCCGACAACATGGACCCACGGTCGTCCAACTACTTAAGCTACGGCGTCGTCGACCTGATGACCTGGCAGGGGTAAGTATTTGTTTTAATTCCGGCACCGATCCGACATATTACTCACTGGTCGCCCCGCGCCCTGCTGACCATCTCAGGCTGGGAGACGTCATCAACCACTGGCGGGTCAAAGACCTAGGTCTTGACGAGCTCGCCACTGCCGTAGGTCCCGACATTCTCTCCATAACCAAGACCCCCCACACGTACTGCTGGTCGCCCGCGCTGGTCCCCAAGCCCGCCGACTGGGACGACAAGATCGACATATGCGGCTTCTTTATGCGCGACGAGCCCGCTTACGACCCGCCCACAGACCTGGCACGATTCCTCGCGAGCGGGCCGGAGCCCGTGTACGTCGGCTTCGGGAGCATCGTGCTCGATGACCCCGCCCGAGTGACGAGTGTCATCCACGAGGCTTGCCGGTCGCTCGGTGTCAGGGTGATCATCTCTCGCGGCTGGAGTAAGCTCGGAGGTGACGACCCGAGTACCGACGACGTTTTCTACCTGGGAGATTGCCCTCACGGTATGATTCAACGCCGCCTCAAACGTACCGCATTGGAAAAAAAACATGCTAACCTCACCCCAGAGTGGCTCTTCAAGCGGGTCGCGGCCGTCGTCCATCACGGCGGTGCAGGCACGACCGCTTGCGGCCTGTTCAACGCATGCCCCACGACAATCGTGCCCTTTTTTGGAGAGTAAGGCTGCGTAACCCCGCCTTGCTCGTCGACGAGTGCTGACTGGTCGTTTCTAGCCAGCCGTTCTGGGGAAACGTTGTGGCTTCCAACGGCGCGGGCCCGAAGCCCGTTCCGTTTGCCAAGCTTACGACGGAAACCCTGGCCGAGGCCATCGGCTTCTGCCTCGCGCCCGGGGCCAGAGAGGCCGCTCGCACCATCTCGGAAAAGATGCGCCTCGAGAACGGCGTCCAGACTGCCGTCGAATCCCTCCACCGACACCTCCCCGTGGCCGACCTCACATGCGAGCTGCTACCCGACTTTGCCGCGCGGTGGACGTATAGGCCGCCCAAATCGAAAAAGGGCCGGCGGGACCCAGTCAGGCTGTCGGACGAAGCCCTAAATGCCCTGCTCCATGTCGGCAAGCTCAAGATGTCCGATGTGGATCCGTACGTTTAGCTGTCATTTCCGCTCGTTGTGTTTGTTAAAAACAAAGGCCGGAGCCTCCTGCTGACACACGCGCTCACCGGCAGCTTGCGACCCAAGGAGTACCGCGTTGACAACAAGCGGTGGGACCCCCTCACCGGCGGCGCCTCGGCCACGCTCGGCACCGTGACCGACTTCACCACGGCCCTGGGCAGTACCTTGATCGACCCGTTTAAGGACTACAAGCGCGTCAAACACGGCGCCAGTGACGGGTCCTCAGCTGCGGCCGCGGGGGCGGCGGCGGTGGCCATGGGCCGGGGCGTGACCAACATGACGGCCGCATTAACCAAGGGCGCGCTGGTTGATATCCCGCTGGCGCTCGCCGACGGCCTGAAGAATACGCAGAAGCTTATGGGCGAGGAGGTCCGCGACGTCGGCCAGGTGACGGACTGGAGGAGCGGTAGCACCGTCGCCGCCAAAGTATGTCGGCTTTCGCCACCCCTTGGGTCCCCGCATCCATCCCCTCCCTCAGATGGAAGCTGATTTCTTTTTTGTCGTGTGCGTAACCAGAACTTTGGCTTTGGATTTTATGATGGCATTACGGGCATTATAACCAGACCGATAGTGGAGGCCAAGCGCGGCGGCACACTCGGATTCTTTAAAGGCGTAGGCCAGGGGTCTTTGGGGATGGTCACTAAGCCAGGCGGTGGTGAGTTTTTTTTTTTTTTTTTTTCCCTTTTCCCCTGGACGGCCCAAGCGGCCTATATAACCAACTCATGCTGACCACTGAGAAATCCAGCCATGTTTGGGCTGCTCGCGTACCCAGCGCAGGGGGTATACAAGAGTGCCAAGGCCGCCCTCCACGGCAGCGCGGTGACCAAAGCGGTGGAGAGCGGCAGGAAGCAGACGCTATATCAAAAGAACGGAGGCCGCCCCGTCGACGAGGGAATCGTCGGCAGGCTTGAGGAGCTGCTTAAACAAAAACCTAGTTAAAAGGATCATGGGGGGAACGGGTCAGCTTTTGTAGGATACGGATGCCTCTGCTTTAAACTACCACGCACGCCAGGCAGCCTTAGGCGAGGTCTCGAATTTCCAGCAGGCATCGTGGTTGAGAAGGTGATTGAATAGAAGCTCGTTCTTGTCCCTCGCCGTGTCTTGGACTGGAATACTTGCGTGCACGCGCCTGCGTGGTTCGCGCTGCGACGGCCGTTGGGCGTCTTCTGTGCGTGCGTTTGCTCAGCCCAACGGAGTCTAGACTGACGGCTGGTTGCTATGGGGGCACAAAAAAAAACACGGAAGTATTCCAAGCTGACCCGAGGGGGAGGGGCAGCGGCCGCAGACTTATATCGGAGGAAAGCACGGAGGAGGTATGCACGGCAACGGAGCTTGATTGAATGTGTATTACCGCGGTGCAGAAAATTATGTGTAATAAATAACTGAAGCGAACAGAGCCTCCGCTCACATATCTCGCGCCTCGCAACAGGTATTGTAGTATCCAAGACAAACTCGTCCACGACAGATCCGCGTCGTTGTCGTCGCTATGTACCAAAGGAAATTAGTTACCTAATTACCTAGTACCCATGCAAAAGAGAAATCCCCGGCCGTGGTTCTCAAGAGTTGGATACGCTTCCAGATCACACAGGTCGAATCTCACTCCCACCCGCCTCCAACTGAAACGCTCCCCCCTTTATAGGTTCTTGGTGGCCCAGCCGAGGCGCGGGAACGACGAGCCGTCAAACACGACATAGGCCGCCTTGAGCGCGACGTCGCCAAAGATGCTAACTTGGCCCTGGTTGGACTGGAGGCCGCCAAAGCACGTCGACGGCCCGGACAAGACGGCACCGGCGCTCATGTACGACCCTGAGGTCGTGATGGTCTTGCCCGCGACGGTGAAGGAGAAGGACGGCAGCGTAGTGCGGCGGCTGAAGACGTAGCCGCCCGCGTCGATGGCGTGCCGCGCGCCCGAGACCTGGCCGTAGTGGTCGCTCACGATCGAGTCGTCGAGCAGCAGTAGCGTAGTGCCCGTGTCGGCGATGCCCGTGATGCTGCCGCCGCCCGACAGGCCGTTGCCGACGGTGTAGCTGTCGGCCGTGAAGGTTTAAAAGCCGCCCGAGCTGTCGACGGGCGTGTACGCGATGGAGCCCGTGTAGCGGCTGCGGGGCGGTGTGCCAAAATCGTAGAAGCTCGGCTGGTTGTGCTGCAGGTCGGCGGCGAAGACCGGCGCCGACAGCGATGGCTTGACGTTATCGAAGCCGATCCTTTGCTGGGTAAGCCTGGCCGTGTTGGTGTTGCCAAAGGACAGGCCGACCAGGCCGTCGCCGGGGTTCTGCACGAACTGCGACGAGATGGTCGTCCCGGCCTCGACGGCCTGGTTGCTGAAGGTGACGGGGCCGATGCTGACGGCGTCTCTGTAGACGATGCCGTTGGCCCCGCTCATGTCGGCGTACTGGATCTTCCAGATGGCGCCCGACAGGCGGGACGAGGAGCTGCTGCCCGAGTGCGGGTAGGTGTTGTGTCCCTGCTGCGGCGACCGCGGCAGGCTGCTGTCAAAGACCCAGAGGTCGGCCGAGCCCGTGGCGAAGTCCAGGTTGAGCGTGGCCCCGGGCATGCCGACCATGACCGGGGTCAAGTACAGCAGGTCGCCCTGGATCGAGTTGGTCGTGACGCTGCCGTCGTTTTGGCGGCGCTGCAGCTCAGCGGCGCGCGCCAGGGCTGCGTTCTGCACCGCCGCGGCCAAGTCCGCGGGGATGGGCGTGCCATACTTGGCGTACGCCTTAGCCAGGGCCGTGGGCCCTGTCCGGAGCTCGGGCA
Source organism: Magnaporthiopsis rhizophila (assembly GCA_003049465.1). NCBI lineage: Eukaryota > Fungi > Ascomycota > Sordariomycetes > Magnaporthales > Magnaporthaceae > Magnaporthiopsis > Magnaporthiopsis rhizophila. The sequence goes on from PYSS01000001.1 coordinate 5,783, forward strand.
CGGCGTGCGGGTTTACCACCTGCCTGATCGTGAGTCGCAGCTCGAGGCAGCAGCGGGGATGCCGATCTTGGTGTCGATCGGCGAGGCCGAAACGACGGCCAGGACCGAGACAAAGGCCGCGAGGGTTTGGGCAAAGGGTGGCATTGTTGTCTTGTTTGGCTGGCTGGGACAGATTTGAACTTTTAGGGACAAAGGGGTCAGGGAGGGGACGACTTCAGACAAGGAGGAGGGAGGATGGGATGGAACGTGTGCGAGAAGGCTGCCGAACAAGACGAGAGCGAAGGTCAAAGGGGCGCCAAGACGGTGCCTTTATATACTCGATTATTCTAGGCCGTCGACGTCCTTGGGCAGGGGTGTCGATAGCAAGTGGCGATGGCGCCATCTGAACTCCTGCCCGAGGCATAACCTCGCGGCGTAAGTGATGCCTATGCCTCCATTCAGAAGCCAGCCGGAGCTACGACTTCCCCTCATCAGGTTCGCGTCCCGATAACGCTAGCCATCCCGGCACTTCCCCATCTTGGCATGTTGCTCCGACGTGCATGTGGGACTTGGAACGGGTATCTGCTTCGTTGCTGCCGATTCGGCGTTCGATTTACACTTTCGAGAGGGAGGCCGGGTTAGTGCCTGTAGGTGTTGCTGGCTAGCCGGCGCTGGGAAGGGTAAGTACTTATATACCCGCGTAATACGTCTTCCCAGGCATACCTGTCGCTATATAGGATATTAAAAAGATAAAGCCCCCGAATACGCATTTTTTTTACCCTATTTAATTTTATTTAACGTGGTTCATAAGCGAGCGAGACACCAAACGCGTTAACGCGACATATAACTTTGCGCGATCAATTCCTCCACACACAAATAGAGCAGAACAAAAAAAAAAAAAAAAAAAAAGCCGAATGATTCTAGCTTTTTAAGCTTTACAAAAGAACCCATATCTAAGCATCCGGACTGTTATAAACCTTTATAATATCACGTTTACCAGTCTCGCTTATTGAAAGCGCGGCCGACCTGCTCGACGCGACACTACGCCTAAATCTCGGAAATTAACGGAATCCGAAAAGGAGGCGCTTATCAAATATATCCTCGACCTGGATTCCCGCATATTCCCTCCCCGGCATTTTAACGTTGAAAATATAGCCAACCGACTGCTCGCTGAATGTGACGCGGGCGCTATCTGTAAGAACTGGGTTGCGAATTTCGTCAAGCGCCGCGCAAAGCTCGGGATACGCCGGGTTCGAAAATACAATTACCAAAGAGCCAAATGCAAAATCCTAAACTCGTTTCTGCCTGGTTCGACCTTATGCGGAATATTATAATTAAATATAATATTTTAAATAATAATATTTATAATTTTGATAAAACCGGTTTTATATAGGTATAATTGCTGCTGTTGTCGGAATAGGCATTCTGTGCGCGTGCGATCCGGAAAAGGAGGACGGAATGGAGGGACCCTCTGGGCCCCTTTGGATCCCGCACGGGCCAACCGGCCTGTGCGGCTAGAGCGGCAGATCGCCCTTTGGGCGATCTGCCCCTCCGCGCAGATAAAAGGGCAGTCCTTTGCCCTTCCTTACATAGATAGATTCCTTCCTTCTTGTGCACAATAATAGGACTTTCCCAGATTATAAAGATCGTTGTTCACCCCTTTTTGGAGATCTCCGAGCCGATTGAACAGGAGAAACCCTCTCCTGCCAACAGCTGTTATAATTATTATAATATTAAAAAACTGTAATAAATAAAGCTGGTCCAAGTTAGCAATCGGGAATAAGCTATAATTATTTAAAAGGTTAATAATTGCGTTTAAACAATCCCTTTTCTTATTATTATTAAAAGGCAGTATTATTTAATTAATTAATATTCGTGTTAAAATATATAACATGTATAAGGGATATGTGTTACAATCACAAACCTTCTGCTTCTAGGGTAGGGCACTTAGGGGCGGCCTTAAGCAGTACTGGGTTGCAAGGTCGCCTTGCACGGGGTCTGGGGTCTGGTAGGAACTGTTATCTGTTATTGCTTGCCCAAAGGGTTGCCTTGGAGCTAACTTAGGTTAACTGATACCAAAGCTTCAGCTAAAACTACTCAAAGGAAAAAAACCTTCCCTTTATATATCCGAGGCCCTTTGGGCCTCCTGGCGTGCTATATTTACTATATTCATAACAAATAAAACACCTGGCCTTGGCATGCTATATTTGCTATATTTATAACAAATATAACACCTGGCTTTGGCGTGCTATATTTGCTATCTTTATAGCAAACATAGCACCCAATCCTTAGGTAAGCTATTACATAACTTCCGACAATCTGGCCTTGGTTGCTTGGCCCCTGGCCTTTGCAATTACGGGGTAAAAGCATCCTGTTAAAGCTTAGCTTTCCAACCCTTCTACTTTTTGCCGGCTATGGTTGTAACACCAGGTCCCTTTTTTTAGGCCAAATCCTTTTAGCCATACCTGCCGTCCATTTATTTTTGGCTTAATAAATACCTTCCTTCCCTTACCAATTTCCATTTATCCTTTTAACAACATATTTGGCCGGGTGCAAAAAACGTAAGCCGGCGCTTTTAACCGTTTGTCGGGACAATTTTCTCTCCGCTATCCTGCTATCCTTTATTTCAATGCCTTTTTGTTTTAATTGTAAGGCCGATGGCCTTTCCCAGTGTAATGTGTTTTTCTGTAACCGTTCGCGTTAGGAACGGTATATTTACCAAAATCATTTTTATTGTAATATCCTTAGCCTAACATTTGAATATTTTTTTTTATAACACTCAGTATGCTTGTATAAAAAAAAAGCTGAAAGCTGCAAAAAAGGAGCATCGATCGATTAACGCAAAAATTAAGCATTTTCGGAAACAAAAAAAGCAGTGGCAAAAAAAGTTAACTCGCACAATCCGCCATAGGATTAATAATATTAAGAAACTGGAACGGATTAAACAGAAAAAGACCGAAAAAGCGGCCGTACAAATCCCTGCTTTTCCCGACCTTTTACCCCCCGAGTTTTCCTCGTTATTTTCAGATTGGGCTGGTTTCGGGGGTTTTTTTTGACCCTAACTTGTTTTTTTTAATCTGGTTGGTTATCGCGTTTTTTAATAATTTTTTTAGTTGTATAGCGTGATGGTAATACGTTTTGTTTTTTAACCGAAAAGTTTTGGGTTCAACTCCTAATGCAATTTAATTAATTAAACAAAAAGGTTTATGCTTTTTAGCTCGGTTGGTGCATTTTTTTTTGCTAAATTATTTGTAATTATTTTTGCCGATACTTTTGTAAAGCCTTTTGGCAATTTTTAAGGTTTTTTTTCCACATATTATATTTGTGCTTTTATCCTGCCCATTTAATCAGGTACCACCGTTTGCGGTAGCGTATTTTATTATTAAGGATTTCCTCGATTTTTTCTTCCTGGTTTCGGTCGATTTTTATTAATTTCGTGTTTTTCAAGTGTTACTGTCACGGCACAGCAGCTGGGTGCTAGGTTGAAGATCTGTTGTTGCACAAGGAGGCAGATCCGCTAGCTCCGTAGGAAGCCGGCGGATCACTGGCTAAATACAGGTGTGCGGGCTTGGTCCCGTGACGGTTACGACCGCGCTACGCCGGGAGGGGACAGGAGGGCTGGGGCCAACCCCCAGCGCTGTGCCTCAACCCCGCGGCGGGGTATCATAATAGGTCACGTGATCTCAGAAAGATCTCTGGATCTATTGGCAAGAATAACAGATCCACAAATCCAGAAAAAGGATCTCTAGATTTATTAGCAAGAACAACAAATCCACAAATCCAAAAAAAAATCTCTAAATCTATTATCAAAAATAACAGATCCACAAATCCAAAAAATTTAGTAAAGAAGCGTCCGATTATAAAAAAAACGGATTTCCCAGGTACTAAAAAAGTTCTTAATTAAGGCCTTGGTATTAATTAACCTAAATTAGCTCCAAGGTATTCCTTTGGGCAAATAATAACAGATAACATTTTTACCAAACCCCAAATCCTTTGCAAAGCAACCTTGCAAAACCAGTACTGTTTAACACCGCCCCTAAATATTCTATTTTAAAAACAGAAGGCGTATAATTATAACATTTTAACTAATCCTGTTCAGTATTTACCGGAGGTATAAACAATAAGCAATTATATTAATTGCAGCCAAAAAAATCGAAACTGTTACCATTAATGGCAAAAATTATAACAATCCTGCCACTGCCTTAAAAATCCTTATCGAAAAGTTCAAAAAATTTAAAAAGTAGCCCAAAATTATTTTTATTTATAAATTCCCCACTCCGGATAAGTATAACGGAAAAAAAGGCAAATTTAAAACCTTTTTTACGAAATACAAAAGTTATTTTAAATTTTACCAGGACAGCTTCCAAAACGATTATCAAAAAATGGCTTATATTGCTATTCGCTTTAATAGTAAAATTAAGGATTGGTTTAAACCTATATAGGCCGATTACCTTAAAGGATATAACAAGTTAAACGAAATTACCAAGCCGGTATTTGCGGATTTCGATAAGTTCGATAAAAAAATTGCCAAAATATTTGGACAGATAAACAAAAAAAGGGTAACCGAAAAAAAGTTACTTTAGCTGCGTTAAAAAAGACCAATATTTATTTATGCCGCTAAATTCCAGCAATTTATTAACAAATTTAACGGAACGGAAAATATTACAATATTTTAATTTTATCAAGGATTAAAAAACAATGTAAAGGACAAATTGGCCAAGGAAAAAAGGCCCAAAGATTTTGTTATTTATGTTACCAAAACCATTCGCATTAGTAACAAATTATATGAATAATGCCTGGAAAAAAAGGTTTAATAACCCCAGCTAGCGCGATAAAGTAACAAAATAAACCAGAAAAAAGCCAAACAATAATAATTTATTATATATGGAACATATTTAAAATTTATAAACTTATTTGTAAGGGTTATGCACCCCTAATAATAAGGAAAATAACACAAAAAACAAAAGTATATCAAATAGCAAAATGCCAAAAACGGAGGGTGTTTTAAGTATAAATAGCAGGGGTATATCAAAAAGGATTATCCTTAAAAACAGCTTGCAATTACCTAATACGTGGACCAAAAAAAAGCCTTATATTCAGGAATTTTGTTTACTTAACCTTATTGTTTTAACTATAAATGCCCCACGTATAAATCAGATAAAAACGGGTTAGACTGGTACCTTTAATAAAGGTTAATAACTATCCAATAAATCGATTGGTTACGGTTCCAGAAGGATAAAACCGAAAACCAAAAAAAGGGGAACCCAAAAAAAACGGAACAATTATATTGGTCAAACGGAGTACTAACAATTTTCAAATATAAGGAACCTGCCCAAATCCTTATTATGGCGCTATTAAAAAAACAAAATGCATTTCAACAGGCCTTAACAATATTTAAGGGGTTATTAACCCAAAAGGAAATATCGGACATTTCGGTCAAAAATAAGAAAAAAAGCCTCGACCAAAAACCATTTGAATAAATATACCTAATTAAAGGGCCAAAAAACAAAAATTTCGAGCTGGGCAAATTTTGGGCATCTGCAAAAAAAAATCCAAAAAAACACAAAAAATAACGCACAAAAATAATAAGCAAAAGAAAAACGCATACTATATTTAGGGATAAAAATAAAATGCCCTATCGAGGGGTTTATACTTATATTTATAAAATATCAGCGTATTTGTTATTCGAAACGTAGCCTAATGATCCGGAGGAACCCGAAAACCGCAAGTTATACCGCAGGATGCCTGTAATAAAAAATAACGGCTAATGCCTGGATTGGGGCCGAAATAACCAAACCGTTATTTATTACGGAAAAAATATGCATTAAAAAATAACCCGTTCTTATACGAGCAAAATTATATAATTAATAAAAATTATAAAAATTTGGCGGTAAATAGCCCGAGGTATGCAGGAATTTTTTGGATAAAGTGTTTGTATTATGTTTGTAATAATTATTTGCTTAAAAAGCTAAAAAATAACCGATTTTTAATAAAGAACGGCAAAAAACCTCGAAATTTGCAATAGGAATAGCAATTGTTTAAATGGCAAATTATATTATGCAACCGTATCAAAAAATAGCAGTGTTTATTCCAGCACCCCATTATTTTATAGCATATATAGCAGAATTATTATTGCATTATATTTGCAAAAAGCCAAAATGCAAGCGTTACGCCGAAAAAAAAGCCGAAAATTGGCAAATTGGATAGTTTTACCCGGGTTACCAGTATAAGCCAAAAAACTAAGGTATTTTACCGGAACAAAAGTTTGATATGGACAAAAAAAAAGACAAACCAAAAAAACCCTAGCAAAAATTACGGCAAATTATTTATTTTATATTAGAAAAATAGTTAAATAATAAAAATAATAATTAATAATAATGGTTGATTACGGATCTAATAAAAATTATATTATATTAAAAATAATAGCAAAATACGGCATACCGATACGTTGGAAATAATAGCTATACGGTTTTGGAACCGTGGAAAAAAAACCAGTTATTTATAACGGGAAAATAATTAATCGATTCAGGTTCGAAATTTTAGGGAAAATTTGTAAGGTTATTCTGGATATTATAAATATAAAAAGAAAAAACCTAATTTTGGATTTCCCCTGGTTCAAAAAGTTTAATCCCCTAATAAACTGGGTTTCAGAAAAAATCCAATAAAAAAAATCACTATCGGAAAACAAAAAAGCCCAATAGTTACGGGCCCCGGACCATAAAAAACAAAAGCCAAACAGGATTGTTATAATAATAGTAAAACTTGGCAATTAACCCTGGCGAACTGCATTAACGGATTTGCAATTATCAGGCAATATCAGCCTTAATAATAAAAAATCCCAAAAATAAAAGCAAAATTGTAAGAAAAATTATAATCGAAATTATAAATTAAAAAAAGGCACAATTAAAAATAATAATTAAAAAATAAAAATAGCAGAAAATTGCAACCAAAATTACGATCCGCTTAATAAATAAGCGCGTTAATACCTAAAAAATATTCCCGAAAAATATTATTGGTACTGGAGGTTATTCCAGAAAAATTTGGGAACAGAATTTCCGGAACACAAATTGTTCGATTATAAAATTAAATTTAAACCAGAAATATAATTTAATTACCAAAAATTGTACCAGTTAAATCCCAAATAGCAAAAATTATTGCAAAAATAATTTGCGGAAAACCTGAAACAAAATGTTATACGATCTTCAGATTTTTTTATGAAATATAGGATATTATTTATCCTTAAAAAAAACGAAAAAAACGGATATATATCGATTACCGTCCATTAAAGAAGGCTATAATAAAAGATCGGTATCCTTTGCCTTTTATTAACAAATTATAAAACAGGTTCGGCAAAGCCAAATAATTTACGGCTTTAAATTTATGCAAAATATACAGCCTGTTAAGGATTAAAAAGGAAAATAAATAAAAAACCGCCTTTCGAACCCGGTTAAAAATATACAAATTACTGGTAATAACCTTTGGGCTTACCAATATACTAACCATATTCCAGCAAATAATTAACCATATATTACAAAAATATCTGGATATTTATGCATTTGCCTATTTAAATAATATCCTGGTTTTTTCAAAAATGCTAAAAAAATACAAAAAATATATGCATAAGGTACTGCAAAAATTGCAAAATGCAAAGTTTTTAGTTAAACCGGAGAAATATATATAATATATACAGGAAATGGTTTTTTTTAAAATATATGGTTATACCGGGTTAAATATAAATAGAACCAAAAAAAGTACAAGCGGTAAAAAAATAACCCAAATTGATCAATATTAAAAAAATACAAGGCTTTTTGAACTTTTTGAACTTTTACTGATAATTTATCCAAAATTTTAGCACAATCGCACGTTTATTTACAAATTTTACCAAAAATAACCACCAGTTTTATTGGGGAATGCAAAAATAAAAGGCTTTTAACCTGCTAAAAAAAAGCGGTAATATAAAAACTAATATTAGTTTTACCAAACCCAAACAAACCTTTCGAAATTAAAATTAATGCATCGGATTTTGCGATCGGAGCCCAATTTAATTAATAAAATAATAACAAAAAGCTGCACTTTTATATTTTTTTATCGCATAAGTTTAATAAACCGGAATTAAATTACCCAATTTATAATAAAAAGTTTATAATTATTATTTAAGCGCTAAAGGAATGAAAAATATATTTATGCCAAATAAACCATTAGGTTATAATCCATACGGATCACAAAAACCTGGCATATTTTACCACCTGCCAAATGCTAAACAAATAATAAATCCGATAAAGTTAATTTTTTCAGGATCATAATTTTAGGATTAAATATAAAAAAAGATTAAAAATGGGCAAATAAATGCCTTAAGCCGCTAACCGGATTATAAAAATAAAGTGCCACCAAAAATATACACAGTTTTAGCATAAAAACCAAACAAATTTTTAATTTCAGTATAACAGATATTAGCAAAAACCACGCCTTAAAAAATAAACCTTTGAAAAAATTCAGCAAATTTATGGCCAAATGGCCCATAAATACCAAAAAATAACCAAAACCTGGAAAAAATTGCAATAATACCACAAATTTACCGAAATCCGAGCCACAGTTCAAAAAGCAATTAAAAATTGCAAAAACTGCACCAAAAATAAGGCCAGCAGGCACAAACCTTACGGATTGTTTCAGCCCTTACCAATATCTAGCAAAGTATGGCAAAAAGTTACAATAAATTTTGTAATTAAACTTTTTAAATCCAAAGAACCCTTAATAAATATCCAGTATAATAGCATTTTGGTAATAATAAATAGGTTTACCAAATATACTTTATTTTTACCCTCTAAAAAAAGCAGCAATATTACAAAACTGGCATACATTTTTATCAGGAACGTAATTTTAAAGCACGAAATACCCGATAAATTAATCACGGATCGAAATAAACTGTTTATAAATAAGTTTTAAAAAATTTTAACGGCCAAATTTAAAACAAAACACGCATTATTAACAGCTTATTATCCCAAAGCAAATAAGCAAATAAAACGAACAAATTAAATTATAAAATAATATTTATACCATTATATTAATTATAAATAAAATAATTGGGTATAATTATTATTTATAGCCCAGTTTATTTATAATAATTCCGTATATAAAAATGTAAAAATTATCCCGTTTTTTGCGAATTATAAATTTATATTTATGGTGTATAAAAAACCCAAAACAAAAAAAATGCTCCAATAACAGAAATACAGGTTACTAAAATAACCAAATTATATAAGCACCTGCAAAAAAAGCTTAAAAAACTTCAAAAATGCATATCCACCCAAATAAATAAAAAAGGCTCGAAAAACCAACCTTTAAAAAAAGGGATAACGTTTATTTTTTGTGCTGCAATATTAAAACAAAACGGCCAAATAATAAGCTGAATTACAAAAAATTCGGACCGTTCAGGGTTAAAAAAATATTTTTGCTAATTAATTACAAACTTTAATTATCACTAACCATAAAAATCCATCCCGTTTTTCATATTTCCCTGCTAAAACCGGCATTGCCTGGTTTAAAAAGCACAAAATAATAAAAATTAACCTAAACCAAAAGTGAAAAATTAAGGAAATCTTTAATAATAAAATATATTACCGTAAATAATAAAATTTGATCAAATAGATAGGATACGAATATAAGTATAATATATAAAAAAAAAAAACTTTATAAATTGCCAGGAGGTTTTACAAAAGTATCGGCAAAAATAATTATAAAAAAATTAGCAAAAAAATGCACTAACCAAACTAAAAGGTATAAACCTTTTTGTTTGATTAATTAGGTTATATTAAAAATCGAACCCAAAACCTTTCAATAAGGATCGAAAAATGCTATTACTGTATTATGCAATTTAAGGAAATTGTTAAAAACCTGTTAATTTACCAGGTAAAAAAAGGATAAGCAGGTTAAGGTTGGGATTAACCCCAAACTTGCCCCAATCAGAGGGCAAAAAGGCAAAATTAGGAGCAGGTAAATTAGAAAGGGCGGTTGGGGCTGGTAAATTTGCCCGCACCGCCTCCTCCCGCTTAACGCGCCTTAACTCCTTCATATTATTAATACCGCAAAATAAAGTACAAAGCTTTTTTTTTAACCAAAAATCCTTTTGTTTCCGAAAATGCTTAAAACGGCTATAAAAAGTGCGACGCTTTTTTTTCACCCGATCGTTAAATGTTTAATGCCTTTCCTTAACAGCCCTAACCTTGGCCTCCATTTATTAGTACTAATAGCTTATGGTATAAAACTGTGCAAAAAAAAAACCAAAAATGTTGCATCCAAAACGGTTAATACAAAAGCACTCCACATAACGAAACAAATTTTAGAAAGCAGCGAAACACTCCTCCTGTTTAAAAACCTTGTGGCAATAAAATAAGAAAGTATCGTAACAGAAAATGCAAAAACCAAAGCAAATAGGTCCTTATACTAAAAGGTTTTTTTGCAAAAGGGCGTTTCTGTACCCGATCAGATATTTTATTAGGGCCAGGATAGGTAAAAAGGGAAAAAGGAAAATTTACCAGCCAATAAGGAAAAAAGGGAAAGGTGCAGTTATAACCAAAAAAACTTGGCTTTAAAAATGGAACCTGATATTACGACCGCGCTATGCCCGGAGGGAACAAAAGGGCTGGAGCTAACCCCTAGCATTATACTTTAACCCCGCGGCGGGGTAATATAATAAATTACATAATCTTAAAAGGATCTTTAGATTTCTTGGCAAAAATAAACAGATTTATAAATCCAGGAAAAGGATCTTTGGATTTATTAATAAGGATAATAAATCCATAAATCTAAAAAAAGGATCTCTGGATCTGTTATCAAAAATAACAGATCCACAGATCCAAAAAATTTAGTAAAAAAGCGTCCGATTATAAAAGGGACGGACTTCCCAGGTATTAAGGAAGTTTTTGATTAAGGCCTCGGTATCAGTTAACCTAAATTAGCTTTAAAATATCCCTTTGGGCAGGTAATAACAGATAATGTTCCTACCAGACCCCAGATCCTTTGCAAAGCGACTTTGCAAGACCAGTACTGCTCAACACCGCCCCTAGGTGCCCTACCCTAGGAGCAGAAGGCCTGTGATTGTAACATCAAGCCAACCGGTGCTAGTTTTAGCAGGGAGATGTAAAAAATGGGGTGGACTTTTATAATTTGTGATAGTTAAAATTTATAATTAATTATTTAAATTATTTTTTTAACCCTAAATAATCCGAATTTTTTGTGATCCAGCTTATTATTTGGCCGTTTTGTTTTAATATTGCGGCGCAAAAAATAAATGCTATTTTTTTAAAGGTTGGTTTTTCGAGCCTTTTTTGTTTGCCTGGGTGGATATGCTTTTCTGTAATTCCTTACGTTTTTTTTGCAAATATTTATATAGTTTGGTTATTTTTGTAACCTGTATTTTTGCTATTAAGGCACTTTTTTTTTGTTTTGGGTTTTTTATATACTATAGGTATAAATTTATAATTTGTAAAAAATGGTGTAATTTTTGTACTTTTGTGTACCGAATTATTATAAACGAACTGGGCTATAGGGAATAATTATACCCAATTAATTTGTTTATAATTAATATAATAATATAAATATTATTTTATAATTTGATTGGTTCGTTTTAATCATTTATTTGTTTCGGGATAATAGGTTATTAATAGCGCATGTTTTGCTCCGAGTTTAGCTGTTACGGCCCTCCAAAATTTGCTAATAAACAGGTTATTTCGATCCGTAATTAACTTGTTGGGCATTCCGTGCTTCGAAATTATATTTCTAATAAAATATATATTAATTTTATAATATTGCTATTTTTTTATAAGGTAACAATAGGGTATATTTGGTAAGCTTATTTATTATTATTAAAATATTGTTATATTGGATATTTATTAGGGGCTTTTTTAATTTGGAAAGTTTAACTATAAAATTTATTGTAATTTTTTGCCAGGCCTTATTAAATGCTGGTAAAGGCTGAAATAATCCATAAGGTTTGTGCTTATTGGCTTTATTTTTGGCACAATTTTTGTAATTTTTTATTGCTTTATGAACTGTGGCTCGGGTTTCGGTAAACCCGTGGTGCTGCTGCAGTTTTTTCCAGGTTTTGGTTATCTTTTGGTATTTATGGGCCATTTGGCCGTAAATTTGTTGGATTTTTTTAAAAGTTTATTTTTTTAAAGTGCAGTTTTTATTAGCACCTATTTTATTGGAACCAAAAATCCGTCCGGTTTTTATGCTAAAATTATATGCGTTTTGGCGGTATTTTGTCCTTATAATTTAATCGGCGGTTTAAAATATTTGCCTGTCCGTTTTTCGAGCCTTTTTTATACTTAATCCGGAAATTATAATCCTAAAAAAAATTAATTTTACTGGATTTATCGTTTGTTTAAGGTTTGGCAAATAATAAAAGGTGCAAAATTTTTGTGATCCGTACGGACCATAATCTGGTGGTTTGTTTGGTACAAATATATTTTCCATTTTTCCAATACTCGAATAATAGTTATAAACTTTTTATTATAAATTTGGTAATTTAACTCCGGTTTATTAAATTTATATAATAAAAAAGTGCAAAAATACAATTTTTTGCTATCGTTTTATTGGCTAAGTTGGGCCCTAATCGCGAAATCCAATATATCGATTTTAATTTTAAAAGGTTTGTTTGGGTTTGGCAAAATTAATATTAGCTTTTATATTATGGCTTTTTTCAGCAGGTTAAAAGCTTTTTATTTTTGCATTTTTTAATAAAACTGGGTGTTATTTTTGCTAAAATTCGTAAATAGGAGCATTATTTTGCTAGCATCCCGGATAAACCGTTAGTAAAAGTTTAAAAAGCCCAAAAAGTTTTATATTTCTTTAATATTAATTAATTTGAGCTATTTTTTTTACAGCCTATACCTTTTTAGGTTCCATCCGTACTTAACCCAGTATAATAATATATTTTAGGAAAGTAACTTTTTATATATGCCATATGCATTTTTCGGGTTTAATTAAAAGCTTTGCGCTTTGCAATTTTTGCAGGATTTTGTGCATATGCTTTTTATATTTTTCCAGCATTTCCGAAAAAATTAAAATATTATTTAAATAAGTAAGTGCAAAAATGTTCAGGTATTTCTGTAGTACGTAATTAATTATTTGCTAAAATGTGGCTGGCGCATTAATAAGTCCGAAAATTATTACCAGTAATTTATAAATTTTTAGCCGGGTTTGGAAAGCAGTTTTTTATTTGTTTTTTTTTTTAATTTTTAACAGGCTGTACGTTTTGCGTAAATCCAAAACTGTATATTATTTAGTTTTGCCAAACCGGTTTTATAATATATTAATAAAAAGCAAAGGATACCGATCCTTTATTATAATTTTATTTAACGGATAATAATCGAGATATATCTGTTTTTTTTTCGTTTTTTTTAGAAATAAATAATATTTTATATTCCATAAAAAAATCCAAAGGTCGGATAATGCTTTGTTTCAGGTTTTTCGCAAATTATTCCCGCAATAGCCTTTACTGTTTAGGATTTAACCGATATAATTTTTGGTAATTAAATTATACCCCTGGTTTAAGTTTAATTTTATAATTGAACGATTTATATTCCGGAAATACTATTTCCAAAAAATTTTAAAATAGCTTTCAGTATTTATTGTATTTTTTGGGAATATTTTTTAAGTATTAGCGTGCCTATTTATTAGGCGGATTATAATTTTGGTTATAATCCTTTATTGCCCCCGTTTTTTAATTATTAATTTTAATTCCGCCTTTTTTTTATTTATAACTTTGGTTATGGTTTTTTTTATGATTTTATTCTTATTTTTGGGATTTTTTGCTGTTAAGGCCGATGTTACCTGATAAGTATAAATCTGTCGGTGCAGTTTGCTAAAGTTGATTGCCAAAATTTTGTTATTATTATAGCAATCCTGTTTGGCTTTTGTTTTTCATGGTTCGGGGCCTATAACTGTTGGGCTTTTTTGCTTTCCGATAATGATTTCCTTTATTGGATTTCCTTCGAAACCCAATTTATTAGGGAATTATACTTTCTAAACCAGGGGAAATCCAAAATTAGGTTTTTCCCTTTTATATTTATAATATTTAGGATAATTTTGCAGGTTTTCCCTAAAATTTTGAACCTGAATCGATTTATTTCCAAATTAATTATTCCACTGTGATAAATAATTAGTTTTTTTTCCATAATTTTAAAATTATATAATTATTATTTTCGATATATTGGTATGTTATATTTTATTATTATTTTTGGTATACTATAATTTTTGTTAAACCCGCAATTAATTATAATTATTAACCGCCATTTTTGCCGCCTGATCATTTTCCTAATATATAATAAATAGCTATCGGTAATTTTTGCTAGGGTTTTTTTGCTTCGTTTTTTTTGGTTTAATTCGGGCCTTTATTTTGGTTAAATATTTTAATTTTTTGGCTTATACTGGTAATCGGGATAAAAATGTTTGCTTTGCCAGTTTTTGGCTTTTTTTTCCGTATGAATCTTGCATTTTGCCTTTTTGCAAATATAATGCGAAAATAACCCTGCTATATATACCATAAAATATTTGCGTGCTAAGGCAAACATTACTGTTTTTTTGCATAATTTTGTAACATAATATGCCATTTAAGCAGCTGCTATTCTTATTTTGGCAGGTTTTGCGGCTTTTTATTACCTTTATACGGGAACCAATTATTTTTTATTTTTTTTGGGCAAATTGTTATTATAAGTATTATACAGGTATTTTGCCCAAACATACCCGCGCACCCTGGGCTGTTTATTGCTATATTTTTATAATTTTTTTAAATTATATGGATTTGGTGGTATAAAAACGAATCGTTTTTTTAATACCATGCTTGGTACATATTTTTTTATAATAAATAACGGTTTGATTATTTTGGCCCCAGTTTAAGCGCTATTTGTTATTTTTTATTACGGGCATTTTGCGGTACAATTTGCGGTTTTTTAACTTTTTTGGATTATTGGGCGACGTTTCGAATAACAAATATGCCGGTACTTTATAAGTATAAAAATAAACCTTATGGTTGGAAATTTTGTTTTGATTTGCAAACATTATATATATTTTTACCAAACTTGCTATAATAATGAACCGTTTTTTGGTTCCGCTGGGGCCCATTTTTGCAAATTCCCAAAACTTGCCTAGCTCGATATCCTTTTCCGACCCTCTGGTTAAATACATTTGTCCCAGGGGTTCCTGGTCCATTTTGGCATTGGTATTGAAACTTTTTTTTTCGTCCCTGATAAAGGTTTCCGATATTTTTTTTTTCGGTTGCTAGTCCTTTAAATATTGCCAGAGCTTGCTGGAGCACGTTCCGCTTTTTTATTAAGGCCTCGGTTATGCTTTTTTAAGCGGGTTAATCGGTTTTAACGCTTTTTGTTTGGCTAATTCTTTAAACTTTAGTGTTACAAGCACCCTTTCCGACCATCGTAAACCGTTTAGGCTTTTGCTTTCTGGTTTTTCGGATTCCGCCGCTTTTTAACCCTTGGTTCCATTATAAGCAAACTGTAACCAGTTAACCTGGTGCGTGACAGCTACCCTTTGCTGGGGGTATTAACCGGATCCGTTTTTATCCGATTTATATATAAAGCACCTATTTGTTACAATCACAGGCCTTCTGCTCCTAGGGTAGGGCACCTATGGGCGGTGTTGAGCAGTACTGGTCTTGCAAGGTTGCCTTGCACGTGATCCGGGGTCTGGTAGGAACTATTATCTGTTATTGCTTGCCCAAAGGGTTATTTTGGAGCTAATTTAGGTTGACTAATGCCAAGGCCTTAATCAAAATTATTTAAAAAAATAAAAAACCCATCCTTTTAATACCTGGGAACCTTTTTTGTTATACCTGTGCTATGTTTAATTGGAGTAATATATTATAATTATCCCGATCCAATATATTATTTAATAATAATCGTGATATATTTATCCCCGATATATTATATTTATTACTAATCTTTAATTATGTAACTTTTGTGCTAGCCTGGCCTTAATTATTCGGGTTTTGGCCTTTATAATTGCGGGGTAAAAGCATTTTGCTGGGGGTTAGCCCCAGCCTTTTTGTCCCCTGTTTATTATAATTATAATATCAGGTTTCCTTTTTTAGGCCAAATTTTTTTGGCTTAAAATTATTATCCCTGCCTTTATTAATTGGTAAATATTTTGTTTGCTTTTTATATTTATCCCTTTTTTTTAACAAAATGTTTGGGCAAATCCAGAAGTAAAATTTTTCTAATATCCGTTAGATAGCTTATTAAAACGCTCTTTTTTTTTAATCGTTTTTTTAATACCTTTTTATTTTGCTTGTAAGGCTGTTTGTTTTTTATTCTGCCAGATATTTCCAAAAAATTTCTTTTGTCGCACCGAATATATCCGTTTGGGGCGTATTTGGTGCAATATTTTAAAGGTTTTTTTTAACCAATTGCGGCAAATTGCCGAGCAATATTCCAAACTTAATGCTAAATTTGTAACGGCCGAAAGTTCCACTGGTAAGTTGAAAAATTAATGCGTACCGAAATGTTACAATCACAGGCTTTCTGCTCCTAGGGTAGGGCACCTAGGGGCGGTATTGAGCAGTACTGGTCTTGCAAGGTCGCCTTGCACGTAATCTGGGGTCTGGTAGGAACGTTATCTGTTATTGCTTGCCCAAAGGGATGCCTTGGAGCTAACTAGGTTGACTGATGCCGAGGCCTCAGTTAAAACTACCTCTAGACAGGACAGAAGTGTTCTCCTATATATTTGTGACCCCTCCGTGCCATGCCTGTGCTATATATGTTATGTTTATAACTAATATAGCCTGTGTTATGTGTGTTATATTTATAGCCAACATATCACCTTGACTAGGTAAATGCCTGATCCTGTGACCCCTTTTTTCCCTGGCCTTAGTCATTTGGCCTTTGGCCTTCCTGACTGCGGGGTAAAGGCGTTCCGTTGGGGGTTAGCCCCAACCCTTCTGCCCCCTGCCAGTCGTGGTCGTAACACAAAAATAACCGTATTTAATAATTATATTTTAAAAAAGTTTATGGTTTAAAAAAAATAATACGTGCTATTCGTTACCGTATTGATTTTGTTAAAGAATTAAAATATATGGAGCGGGAAAAAGCCAAGTAGTTAATATCCCAGGCTATTTTGTAACCTAAACCGATTTTTGCCAATATTTTTGCAAATTGGTCTATTTTGGATATTAATCCTGATCTGAGTGGGTTTGGCCAAATTAATCCTGATTTGGATTTGTTTGCCTTTTTTCCGCCAGATAAGCCTTTTTTAATAAAATGCTGTATTTTTAACAAAATTGCACATTTTCGGGTTTTGGCTAACTTTTTTATAACCTTTTTTGCCGATATTTTTGTAAAATTTTTTGGCAATTATTAAAATTTGTTTTTTTTCTATATATTATATTTGTGGCCCTATCCTGCTTATTTAACCAAATATTATTATTTGCGGTAATATATTTTTTTATTAAGGATTTTTTTGATTTCTCATTTCTAATTTGGATCGATTTCTATTAATTTTGTGCTTTCCGAACTAGCCAGTACTAATTTTAGCAAAAAAATATAAAAAATGGGATAAATTTTTATAATTAGTAATAATTAAAGTTCGTAATTTATTACCGAAATTATTTTTTTAATTTTAAATAATCCGAATTTTTTGTGATCTAGTTTATTATTTGGCCGTTTGATTTTAATATTATAGTATAAAAAATATATATTATTCCTTTTTTTAAAAATTGGTTTTTCGAGCTTTTTTTTATTTGCCAGGGTCGATATATATTTCCGAAATTTTTCGAGCTTTTTTTACAAATATTTATATACTTTGATTATTTTAATAACCTATATTTCTGCTATTGAAGCACTTTTTTCTGCTTTAAATTTTTTATATACCGTTGGTATAAATTTATAATTTGCAAAAAACAGGGTGATATTTATATTTTTGTATATCGAATTATTATAAACAAATTAAGTTATAAAAATAATTATACCTAATTAATTTATTTATAATTAATATAATAGTATAAATATTGCTTTATAATCTGATTTATTCGCTCTGTTTCTTTCCATTTTGGGATAATAAGGTGTTAATAATGTATATTTTACTCCAAATCTGGCCATTAATGCCCTTTAGAATTTGCTTATAAATAGTTTATTTCGATCCGTGATCAATTTATCGGGCATTCTGTATTTTAAAATCACGTTCCGGATAAAAACATATATTAGTTTTATAATATTGCTACTTTTTTTATACAATAAAAATAATGTATATTTTATAAATTTATCGATTATTACTAAAATATTATCGTATTGGACATTTATTAGGGGTTGTTTCGATTTAAAAAAGTTAATTATAAAATTTATCGTAATTTTTTGCTATACCTTATTAGGTGCCAGTAAAAGCTGGAGCAATTTATAAGGTTTATGCTTGTTAGCTTTATTTTTAGTGCAGCTTTTGCAATTTTTTATTACTTTTTGAATTATAGCTCGGGTTTTTGTAAATCTGTGGTGCTGTTGCAGCCTTTTCCAGATTTTGGTTATCTTTTCATGGCCATAAACTAATTAATTATAAATTTGCTGGATTTTTTCAGGGATCCATCCTTTTTAAGGTACAATTTTTATTAGTATATATTATATTGGTATTAAGGATCTGTCTGGTTTTTGTGCTAGAACTGTATATGCTTCTGGTAGCGCTTTATTTTTATAATCTGGTTTCCGGCTTAAAGTATTCGCCTTTCCGTTTTTCTAGCCCTTTTTATATTTAATCCGAAAATTATAAATTTATTTAAAATTTGGCAAATAATAAAATATGCAAGGTTTTTATAATTTGTATAAATTATAACCTAATAATTTGCCTGGTACAGGTATATTTTTTATTTTTCCAATATTTAAATAATGGTTATAAACTTTTTATTATAGATTAGGTAATTTAATTCCGGTCCGTTCAGTTTATGTAATAAAAAAGCGAAAAAGTGCAGCTTTTTATTATCGTTTTATTAGTTAACTTGGGCTTTAATTGCAAAATCCAACGTATCGGTTTTAATTTTAAAAGGTTTGTTTGGGTTTGGTAAAGTTAGTATTAATTTTTATATTATAATTTCTTTTAACCGATTAAAAGCTTTTTATTTTTATATTCCCCAATAAAACTGGTGGTTATTTTTTGTAAAATTTGTAAATAGGAGTATTATTTTATTAAAATTTCGGATAAACCATTAATAAAAGTTCAGAAAATCCAAAAACCTTATACTTTTTTAATATTAATTAATCTGGATTATTTTTTTATAATCTGTACTTTTTTAGGTTTTATCCGTATTTAATCCGGTATAATTATATATTTTAGAAAAATAACTTTCGGTATATGCTATACGCATTTTTCGGGCTTAATTAAAAGCTTTGTATTTTGTAACTTTTGCAAAACCTTATACATATTTCTTTATATTCCTTTAACATTTTTAACGAAATCAAAATATTATCCAAATAAATAAATGCAAAAATATCCAAATATTTCCGCAATATATAATTAATTATCCGTTAAAATGTGGCTAATATATTAATAAATCCAAAAATTATTACCAGTAATTCATATATCTTTAGCCGGGTTTGGAAAGCAATTTTCCACTTATTTTTTTTAATTTTTAATAGGCTGTATATTTTGCATAAATTTAAGGCCGTAAACCATTTGGCTTTGCCGAGCTTATTTTGTAATTTGTTAATCAAAAGCAAAAAATACCGATCTTTTATTATAATTTTATTTAACGGACAATAATTAATATATATCCATTCCTTTTTTTTGGGGATAAATAATATCCTATATCCCATAAGAAAATCCGATAATCGGATAATACTTTGTTTCAGGTTTTTCGCAAATTATTTTTGCAATAATTTTTACTGTTTGGGGTTTAACCGGTACAATTTCTGGTAGCTAAATTATATCCCTGGTTTAAGCTTAATTTTATAATTAAACGGTTTGTGCTTTGAAAGTTTTATTTTCAGGTTTTTCTGGAATAACCTTTAATATTTATGGTATTTTTTAAAAATATTTTTCAAATATTAGCATATTTGCCCGTTAAACGGATTATAGCCTTGGTTGCGATTTTTTACTGCCCCTATTTTTTAATGGTTAATTTTAGTTATATTTCCTTTTAGATTATAATTTTGGTTATAATTTCCCTTATAGCCTGTTTTTTATTTGTGGGATTTTTTGCTGTTAAGGCCGATATTGCCTGATAAGTGCAAATTTATTGGTGCAATTTGCTAGGATTAATTGCCAAATTCTGCTATTATTATAGCAATCCTATCCGGCTTTTCCTTTTTATTATTTATGGCCCGTGGCTATTGGGCGTTTCCAGGCGCCAATAATGTCTTTCTTTAATGGATTTTTTTTAAAATCCAATTTATTAAAGGATTATACTTTTTGAACCAGGAGAAATCCAAAATTAGATTTTTTCCTTTTGTATTTATAATATCCAGGGTAACCTTGCAAATTTTCCTTAATATCTTAAACCTGAATCGATTTGTTTTTAAATCGATTATTTTACTATTATAAATAATAGGTTTTTTTTTCACAGTTTCAAAGTTATATAGCTATTATTTCTAATATATTGGTATATTATACTTTGTTACCGTTCCTAATGCAATACAATTCCTGTTAAATCCGCAATTAATTATTATTACCAATTGTTATTTTTGCTATATAACCACCTTTTTAATATAAAATAAATAATTTGTTATGGTTTTCGCTAAAATCCTTTTGGTTTGTTTTTTTTGTTGATACCGGGCATTTTTTCCGGTCGAACACCCTAATTTTTTGGCTTGTGCTGGTGGTTAGAAAGGAGGTATCCGGCCTATTAATCCCTAACCTTCCTTTATATATAACGCTTGCATTTGATTTTTTTATAAGCATAG
Source organism: Magnaporthiopsis rhizophila (assembly GCA_003049465.1). Classification (NCBI taxonomy): domain Eukaryota; kingdom Fungi; phylum Ascomycota; class Sordariomycetes; order Magnaporthales; family Magnaporthaceae; genus Magnaporthiopsis; species Magnaporthiopsis rhizophila. The sequence continues at coordinate 26,653 of PYSS01000001.1, forward strand.
TATAAAATTAACGTTGCCATACATGCCAGAAAATATTTATATACTGGGGTAAATACCGCTGTTTTTTCGGCATAATTGCGCAATACAATTTACCATTTGGGCAATTGCCACCTTGGCTTTGGTAAGCTTTAGGGCTTTTTGTTACCTTTTTTGAAAAATTAATTATTTTTTAACTTTTTGGCTAAACAGTTATTGCAGTTATTATAAAAGCATTTTGCCCAAAAAATGCCTTTATAATCTGGGCTATTCACCGCTATATTTTTGTAATTTTTTTAACCAAATGGATTTAGTGGTATAAAAATGCATTATCTTCCCAATACTTTGCTTAATGCATATTTTTTTTTATAATAAATAACGGTTTGGTTATTTCGGCCCCAATCCAGGCGTTATTTATTATTTTTTATTATAGGTACCTTTCGGTATAGCTTGTAATTTTCTGGCTTTTTTGAACTGCTAAGTCAATTTTTAAATAATAAATAGGCCGGCACCTTATAAATATAGGTGTAAATCCTTTAATTAAAAGCTTTGTTTTAATCCGCAAGTATTATATATATTTCCACCAAGCTTATTATAATAATAAACCGCTTTTTAGTTTTGTTAGGGCCCGTTTTTGCGGTTTTCCAAAATTTGCCAAGTTTAATATCCTTTTTTGACCTTTTGGTCAAATATATTTGTCCCAAAAGTTCCTGGTCCATTTTGGCGTTGGTACCGAAATTTTTTTCCTCGTTTTTAACAGAGGTTTCCGATATTCCTTTTTAAATTGCCAGTTTTCTAAATATTAATAAGGTTTGCTAAAATGCATTCCGTTTTTTTCTTAAAATTTTGGTTATATTTTTTTTAGATTTATTAATCGGTTTTAATGCTTTTTGCTCTGCCAATTCCTTAAATTTTGATATTATACATACCCCATTTAATTATTGCAAGCTATTTAAGCTTTTATTTTCTGATTTCCCCGGGTTCCATTATTTTTTCGCCCTCGGTTTTGTTATAAGCAAATTGCAACCAGTCGATCTGGCGTATAACGGCCACCTTTTGCTAAAAATAGCAGCCGGATCCGTTTTTATCTAATTTATAAATAAAATAATCATTATTAAAATAGTAGCACTAGCTAAATAAAACTTCCAAATATAAGGGTTTTTTTTCCTGGTTTATTTATCGAATAATTGCAACCTGTTGCTATTTCCAGGAATAATCCTTTTTAATATATTCTAATTGCTTATATTTAAAATAATTTCTATTTTTAGCATTCTGCTGTTTGATATATTTCTTGTTTTTTTATTATTAAAAGTGCATAACCCTTATAAATTTATAAATTTTAAATGTATTTTATATGCAATAAATTATTATTATTTGGCTTTTTTCTGGTTTGTTTTGTTATTTTATCGTATTAGCTAAAAGTGCTAAACCTTTTTTTCCAAGCATTATTTATAGCAGCTTATTGCTGATATAAATGCTTTTAATACCAAAATTAATAAAAATCTTAAGCGTATTTTTTTGGCCAATTTATCGTTTATATTATTCCTTAATTTTTGATAAACTTAAAACATTTTAGTATTTTTTGTCCAATTAAATTTATTAGCAGATTGCTGAAATTTAGCGGTATAAATAAATATTGGTTTTTTTAACGCAGCTAAAGCAGCTTTTTCTGGCTATTTGCTTTTCGTTTTCCTGCCCAAATACTTTAGTAATTTTCTCGCCAAACTTATCGAAATTCGCAAATATTAATCTCATAAATTCGTTTAACTTATTTTTTTTTTTAAAATAATCAATCTATACAGGCTTAAACTTGTCACGTTACAATCCCTTATATAAGGACCAAACACATCATAGCCCTTAAATATAACAATATTCCCTTTTGCTTTGGTATAACGGGTATTACCTTGGTCTAATCCCGTAACAGTTTGTTATATTTAATTTTGGATTACTCGAGTTTAATTCCCCGCACGGTTGCGCGCATAAGTTTTTGTTCGTAACGTGGCATTTGGGTGGCGCAATATGCACGGAACACTACCTGTGGCGCTTTTTCTGCCAAAAGGCAGGGGGCAATTGGTTTCAGCAATTCAAAAAACCGACCGAAGCTTTTTAGGAAAGCTTATTAAACGATTGGACCCTGTAACACGTATATTCCGATGCACAGGGCGCTAGCACTTTATTTATGCAGCACCAGCGCTAATATTTTGCAGTGCCAGTATTTTGTTTATATAACGTTAGCATTGCTTATGCAACGCTTTCAAAACCAAACCTTGTGCGACAATTGACCTTAATTGTGCATTTGTGCAATTGAGAATAATTGCAGCATAAGGGTGAAATATTGTCACGGCATAATCCCTTATATAAGGACCAAGCATATTATAGCCTTTGGATATAACAATGTTCCTTTTTGCTTTGGTGTAACGGGTATTACCTTGGTTTAGTCCCGTGACAGTTTTTTTTGCGCAAATATATTATTTATACAGCATACCCGATATAATTGTTTCCGATAAGGGCCGGCAATTTATTTTAACCTTTTGGAAAAAGTTAAATCGAAGGATAAGGGTAATGTTTAAATATTTGTTGATATTCCACCCAAAATCCGACAGCTAAATAAAAATCCTAAATATTTATATAAAATAATACTTTTAAATGTTTGCTTTTTTTATCAGAATAATTAGGCAAACTAGTTATTATTAGCGGAATTTATTAATAATAACCATATATCGGAAATAATTGGTATATTTATTAGCAGGAGAGGTTTTCTCCTGTTCAGTCGGCTCGGAGATCTCCAAAAGGGGTGAACAACGATCTTTATAATCTGGGAAAGTTGATGGAGGTGCGCAACAACTGGCACCCAAAATAATTAGTATCTATTATGCTACTCTACTTAATCGCAAGCCAGGGCCAGTGCAAAACCTAAAGCTATAGGGCACTAATTGCCACCCACGTAACTCCAGGCCACCTTTAACACCCCCCCGTAAGCCATGCAACGGCCCTAAAAACATCACAAGCCCGCAACTACATAATAACCGTCCAAATCCGTAGTGTTTCCTGTAAGCCGTCTACTGCAGCATCTGCTGCATTCCCAGCTGGACAACAAACTTCGCCTATCCTTCCGCCGTCAGGCCCTTCGTAAAACCGTCCGCCTTCATATTAGCCGTGCCAACAAGCTTAAAGGTAAAAAATTAACGCTTTATAATATCGATCACCCATCTGTAACGGAGATCAATTATGCAGGTGCGGGCTAATTTTAACAGGTTTAATATTATTGCCTGGGCATTGGCGCTGTTCGTATGCACCACAAGTATTTTTTGCTAAAAATATCCAGTTTTTTTCAGAATACTTTTGATCCAAAATAAAGCCTGGTTTGTTGGTAAAAAATTAACAAATTTTGCCTCCGTTATTAATATTATTATAAAAGTTTGCCTTTTTAATTGCTAATAAATAGGACCACCCGCTAGTATAACGATTATACCGCTTATAAATGCCCTTATACAAAAACAATTGGCGAACGAGGCATTTTTATAGGCCTTTAAACCCATTATTTTAGCGCTATAGGTAGGACCGCCACAAATAAGCGCAAATTTTTTGGTGCCGATAATATAGCGCTAAAAATACTTTAATAATGCCAAATGCTTATTACCGGGATTAGCGTGAATTTTTTGCAACCTTCTTACGGTATATATAATATTAGGGCAAATAATACTAGCTAAATAACCAATATTTGCTATTTCCAACTGGTAGCACAGAACCTTTTTGTGCAGGAAAAGGTTCCAGATAATTGGTATTATAAATCCAAAAAGCTAGGGCATTTTTATTATTTTCAGATCCTTTTATCCATATATAATAATAATCTTATTAATATAATTGCATTGGTAAAAGTTTATAATCCTCCGCTAATTATCCTTTACAATTTATATACCGAGGAACATTTTTGTATCACCCAGGGCGGTTATTTCGAATCGGTTACCCATTTCGGTAATAATAACTTTAATTTTTGTAACCGTACGGGCGGCAATCTGGAAATTATCCATATAAAATAATAATATGGCGCCCGTTTCCTTTTTGTAATAAAGGCAAACGTTTTGGTAAATTGGCCTAAAATTAAATGTTTCGAGCTCCGGAATAATTGTTTAATACCACCACAAAAGCGATTTGCAAAAGCTGTAAAATGTTTTTTTTAAACGGTAATAATAACCTTTTTGCCTAACCGGAATGCCCTAAAATTGCTGTACATATACCATAATATTATTAGGTACGATAATATCGAAATAAGCGGTTATAAAATCGAACTAGCAGCATTTAAAATTATTAATAGCTATAAATATAAAAAATACCTTTATAAATATTATATGGGTAATTGCCGCATATATTACAGCCTTATTTTTATCCGAAATATTATTATAATTATTGCAAATAATCCAGCGCATTTTGATTTTTTTAAAAATGCTATCAGGTATTAGCTTAAACATATATACCTATTTGCCCGGCAATATTTTAGCACCTGGAGGCAATTTTTTTATTATTTATATGCCTTTTTCAAACAGTATATCAATTTGCTTTTATATTACCGGTTTATAATATTATTTGTATTTGGCCTTATATTTTACCGCATTATAATAATAAATTAAAATATACAGTGTTTTTGGCGCTATAATAATACCAAAAAGCATAAGGTTGGGAATTTCGGGATTGCTAATTTTTTGGGGCAAAACGATATTATTATCCGGGTATATAATATTAATAAATGCAAAGCCCGTTTTTCGGGCAATTTTTTGGCAACTTTAATATTTGTATTAAGGCTATAAAAACTTTTATTATTTTCGGCCCTTTCAGGGTTATCCGGATCCTTTTTTGCCATTTTTTTAATATTTTTGGGCTTAAAATAAACCATTATAAATATTTTTACGGGCTTCCTTTTTTGCAAATTTTTAGTGTCAGGATACCTTTATAATGCTTAAGGCCCGTTAAGTGCTTTTTTAATTACCGGTTATTTGGTAGGGGCAGCGGCCATTTCCTGCAGATCCTTTTTTTGGGCGTTACGGGCACCGTAGCCCTTTTATTGCCGTGCTCGGGAGTTTTTTCGGGTGTTAGTATGCCCGGGCCGGCAAATTTTTCGGGCTTTACAGCGGGAGGCTTTTTATTTTTTGCTTCGGTTTCCCCGGTTTTTTTTATAAGCGATAAATTGTTATTGCCTCCAAAATTGGTAATATTGCTAATTATTCTAATATTATTATTATTATTATTATTATTAAAATTAGCAATTGGGCTAATATTATAAATCCAAATGCCTATTATAAAATAAAGGTTTTTGATAACGGCCTTATTAATTTTATCAGTAATAATTGCTTTTTTAACAGAATTATAGGGCAATTTCCGGCATTTATCGGTACCCTTATTAATCCGTGCATTACGGTAATAAAAAATTTTATCAGTATTATTCGGCTTTACCAGTAAAATTTTGTTATAAAGGTTTTCCCAGCCCATAAGCCGGCCTTTTGTTGCTCTGGGGGCCATTTTATCGGTTTTGGCCTGTTTGCCGTTTTTGATCAGCACCCAAACAATTGCGCCCCAGATACGAAAAATACGGATTAATAATTGGTGATACTTTTTATCAAAACCGATTGCTTTTGCCCATACCTTATACAGGCTTTTTTTACCGCTAAATATTATATTTAAAATATAATTCAGCACCCTTTTTGTTATTTGCAAGGCATATACCCAATATTTTTTGTGCAAACCGTTAATATTAATCCCGGTACAAACCGCATTAAGTATAATGTGGTTAGCACGCTTAACAATACCGTTTATCTCCGGGCATCGCACCGGGCTAATTTTGCAAGCCTTGCCTCGAATAGTACAATAAACCTTCAGCTTTTCTGGATTAAATTCCGTGCTATTATCCGTATAAATTATTTATATTTTAATATTTAACTAAAGCTTAATATAATTAATCCAATTACAAACTTTTATAAAAATTTCTGTACTGGTTTTATTAATTGCAAAAATTACCATTAAAAATAATTGCTTTATTAATAATATGGATGGTATAATTATATCCGCCGTACAAAATAAGCAAAATAATTAGTATATTTATATAAATATAACTTAAAAGGCGGGTAATACAGCAAAAATAATAATTATTAATAATTTGGGTTGCTTTGTTTTTCAAACAATTGTTACAGGTATATTTCGATATTTTGAGGTAATTAATTTTAATATTTGCAGCACGGCAGGCCGTTATTATTGTTTTTTTATTAATATATATCAGGTACCGATATATTATTATATAAAGTACCAAGTATTTTATTATGGCCAGTGTATCAGCTTTTATCGGTCGGTTTTTTTCGTCAAATGCATTGCCCAAAATTATAAAGCCCGGGAATATGCTTGCAGGTACGTTAATATTAACAATTAGTATATTATTATTAATTTGATAGCTGCCTAACCATTTACTGTTAGGCATTATAAAATAATCGATTTAATTATCCTTTAAACCTGTTTTATATATCCTGCCGAAACTGAAAAGGTTAAAGGAAAATTTAGGCATAAAAATTGCTTATAGGGTAATTATAATAATACCTGCCTTATTATGCCAATATATTTCGACGGTGCCTTTTTTAGCAAAAATTTGGGCGCTACCGTTAACCATAATAATATTATAAAAGAATTTGCGCTTTTTTAACAAAATAAATTATTTGTAATTGTTAAAATAATGCTTAAACAAACCAAAATCGATTATTATAATATTATAAGCATTATTAATATTGCCTAAAACGGTATTAGTTATAATATACTGGCTGGTATTGCCCTAATTAACTGGTATATTACCAGTATAATTAGCAACCTTTGGGTTGGTTATAATTTTGTTAATTATTTTATTGCTTTGCTAAAAGCGCCGCTCCGGATATTTGGCTTTTTAGGCTTTTTTAAGCTCAGGGTGCAAAAGTTAGCAATTATTATTGCCGCCCTTATAATATTTACCACATTTATCGTGGTGAGGGGCACGCAAAACAATAATGCAACCCTTTTTATTATAAAACTTTAATTTTTCCTTTATTTTTTAAAATCCCTCCGGCTTTTTATTAGTATTAGCCATGGCCCTTAACTCCGAGGCTTTTATAACCGCCGTATTTTTGAGCATTTTCGAAATAAAATTAGCAAAAATGCGGCGCTTGCCTTTATAACTCCCCAAAATTATAGCCACCGCAAAAGGGTAAATGGCGCTAAGCCCGTTAATAAAACTTCTTATAAATATTCGATCCAAAATATTAATATTAGCCTGATTCAGGGCCTATTTTACTTATAACCAACAGTTCGTATACTTTTTAATATTACCGTTAAACTTTTCCATCAAAATTGTATAATATTTATTAATCAGGGCATTAAAACGGCCATTAGCAATAACTTCGATAATGCTAATTACCTTGTTCCAAAAAACTTTTGGGTTTTAATTCTCGTTATTTTTGGGGCAGTTCTAGCCGGCTTTTTCCAGGTTCGTGGTTATTTTTTCGATATTATTACGGATATAGTACCATATTAATATCCTCCTAAAAGCCTATAACTGTACGGTTTTGTTATTTTCCGCTTTAACCGGTTTGGCCGGAGGATTAGCAGATATAAAAAAAATATTGCGGGAAACGGTTAAATGCACCCGGATAGTATGCTTTTATATTTCCATGTTAAAAAGCCCTAACAGGTCCGGAACTTTAACTGCAATTTTGCAGTATTCCGCCATCTCGGCGGCTTTATTAGCTTTTTTAACGCATACAAAAGCGTTGGATTGCAAAAAAAAAGTGCTTTTAGACGCTAACAGGGTTATTATTATTGCTTTGTTATGGTTGCTGATCGGCGCCGAACGCGGCCTTATTAATTATCGTTTTAACGGTTTTCTGATTGCTGCGCCTCGCCCGTGATTCACGGCAAAAAAATGCAAATAACGGTAAACAATTTGTGCACTGTTAATTTTTCCAAATCAGGCAAAAATATCGTCAACGGCAGCGCAAAGGCTTATAACCTGATGAAAGTGCGCAACGATTAGCACCCAAAATGATTGGTATCTGTTGTGCTACTTTATTTGATCGCAGGCCAGGGCCGGTGCAAAGCCTAAAGCTATAAAGCACTAATTGCCACCCACGTAATTCCAGGCCACCTCTGATAAAAGTCCTATTATTATGCACAAGGAGGAAGGAATCTATCTGCCTAAGGAAGGGCAAAGGACTGCCCTTTTATCTGCGCGGAGGCGATCGCCCGAAAGGCGATCTGCCGCTCTAGCCGCACAGGCCGGTTGGCCCGTGCGGGATCCAAAAGGGCCCAAAGGGTCCCTCCATTCCGTCCTCCTTTTCCGGATCGCACGCGCACAGAATGCCTATTCCGACAATATTTCTGTTTTTTGCAAATTATGGATGGAATTTATATATAAAAATAAAACCAAAATAAAAATAATAACCTATTAATATACAGGCAAAAGAAAAAAATTAATATAATATAATTATAATAACGAATAAGATACAAAAGGTGTGGAACTACGTAAAAGCTGTAGCAAATACCAGCAGAAAAAGGTACAAAAAAACAGCCAATCGTTGTCGAGCCGATACCGGAACGTTTAAAAAGGAAAATTTTGTTTGGATTAGCACAAAAAATATAAGCACGTTTAGGCTAATAAATAAATTTAGCGAAAAGTAGATAGGTTTTTTTCCAGTTACAAAGGTATATTTTAGGGTTTTAACTGTTAAACTATTAGTATAATATAATTTGTTTCCCATTTTTTTATATATTTTTAATCCAAAAGGAAAACCCAGGCCTACAGGGGCAAAAAAAATTAAGTAAGGAATATAATAAGCGGGCCACCGGCGCAATCCTGGGGGAAAATACCAATAACCCAAATAAAAAACCGGTAAAAAAATGGCATTTTAATAGCATTTTTAATTTTAAAAAAATGGATAATAAATTATAATATAGGGTTAAATGGCTGGTATTTTATAAACCGATATAATAGTTAAATACCGATTTAAAAAGGGCAGATTAGGCAATTAAAGATTTTTATACCAAATATTTTAATAAATCAGGCCCACCGGAATGGTGGCAGAACCCAGGCAATATACCGGTACGTAACCTGGGCACTGCCAGCTTGGTGCAACAGATAAAGGAGAAAGCTGTAGCATAATATAGATCAAAGGGCAGGCCTAAACAAAAATAAGGCCCAAAATAATAATAATAATAATAATATAGGGCAATACAAATATAAAAGAGGTAAAAATATGGAAAAGAATAAATGGGTATTTGAGGCAAGTCAGCTTTGAACCAAAAAAACCCTAATTATCCATTTTTTGTTAAGGCGTGCGCCAGTAATTTACCGGGAAAACCAAAGTAAAAAGAAAATAAAGTACCGAAAAAACGCCGAGGAATAACCGTTATAAAATTATGCGGCAAAATTAATAATATAGCTGCAAAAATGGCCGGTTAATCGAGCGCGATGCTATTGAAACGTTTTGTTAATATTCCGGATATTAGCTTTTTTTTGTTTAATTTTAGTTATTGCTACCGCCTGGCGGAATGCTGCTGTTTATATATTAATAAGGTTAGTAATATATATATTATAAATAATGATAAGCTCGGTTTTAAAGGCGGCTTTGGCGCCGACCCAGGCGTTATACCCAGGGTTGCTGGTGCAAAACCGCAGCTAAAAAAAAATAAGTTATATATGCGCCGATAAAAAAACGATAGGGAAATAATATATTAGGTTTAAAATATTCCATTATTTAGGATCCAAATAAGCGCAATGCGGTATTAAGCTTTAGCAAAAAGCGGTTAAAGCCGCGCAATACAAAAAAATAATAGCATCAAAAGCTTTGGCTTATAAAAGCAAATTAGTAACAAAATATAACAGCGGAATAATAGCGGGTTATATATATTTCGGTTTTTTAATAAGCCGGTTTGGCAATGGGTATTTTGGATATATATTTTGGTATTAATAAAAATATTAATAAATTTGATAATGGTTTAGGCCGCAGCAATCCGGCATCGGTCCGGAAAAATAAAATAATAATTATTATTGGTGCCTGCCGGTGTATTATTAAAAAGGAACTAATAACCTTTAAAAAAAAAGCTTATTGTTATTTTTTATCCATACGATCTTAATAATACTAATTAGCTTGATAAAATTGTAAAAGTTGCCCTTTATTAAAGTTACAGCTTAGGAAACGAAATATTAGTGAAAAAAACTGTTACAAACGGTTCTCTGCTCCTAGGGTAGGGTACGCTAGGAAAGGTGCTGAGCAGTATGATCTTCACAAGGTCGCTTATACTGGGGAACTGGAATAATAACAAAGGTTTCGATTATTTGCCCAAAGGATTACCTTGGAGCTAATTTAGGTTAACTGATACCGAGGCCTTAGTCAAGGCTATTTAACATGGTAAAAAACCTTTGCTTTATATACCCGCAACCTTTCCATATTATATCTGTGCTATATCTGTTATATTATATAACGAATATATCACTGTGCTATATCTGTTATATCACATAACAGATATATTACCCGTGCTTAAATAAATGCCTAGTTACATAACTTTTTCCTAGCTTGGCCTTATTTATATAGCCCCTGGCCTTTATAAGTGCGGGGTAAAAGCGTTCTGCTGGGGGTTAACCCCAGCCCTTCTGCCCCTTGCCAGTTATGGCTATAATACCAGGTTTTCCCTTTTAAGCCAAATTCTTTTGGCCAAAACCTGCAGCCCTATCCTTCTATTAATAATAAATATTTTTCTTTTTTCACCATTTTCCATGCCTTTTTTTTAATAATATATTTGGTTAGGTATAAAAACAAAAAGCTGTTAACGCGCAATCCACCGTTCGCTATAATAACCTGCTTGCCGTCCTTTTATCATTTTTTACCGAAATACTTTTTTGTTTTGCTTATGAAGCGCTAAGATTTGCGCACTGCGCTATATCTTTCCGCAACTTTTTTAGGTGCGTTAAATGCATTTGTTAAAAGCATTTTTGGTGCAACGTGCTAAATTTTTTTTTATTCCAATTTAAAAAATTTAGTTATTAATATTTCAAAATAAAAGCTAAGTTGGAAGCAGTAAAGGAGGAGCGCTATTGTGCTAATGCTAAGGTCAAACATTTGCGCAAATAAAAAAAAATGTGGTTTAAAAGAAAAATGCATGCAATTTGTCGCAAAATTAATAATATAAAAAAACTAAAGCAGGTTGAGCGGGAAAAGGCCGATAAAGCGGCCGCACAAACCTCCGCCGCGCTTTTTAACTTGCTAGCCCCCGATTTTCCTCCGTTATTTCCGAGCTAAGCCAATTATAGGATTAACCCTAATTTTAATTTGCTAGCTTTATTTTAATTAAATAAATTATTTTGGTACGGGTGTTCCAAACCGAAATTCGAGTTCCGGCACTGGTATTAATTTTTTATTAAAGGTTTTCCGCCAATATTTCTTAAAAACTTTTGGTGCATCTTTTAAGTTTGTTTTTTTTTCCCAAATATTTTTTTTAATTCCGTACCCTGCCCATTTAATTAAATAATGCTTAATTCTATTAATAGTTTTTTTATCCAGGATTTTTTCGATTTCGTACTTTTATTTTGGGTCGATTTTTATTAATTTGTTATTTTTAAACCCTGGTAATACTGGTTTAAACAAATCGATATAAAAAACCGGATAATTATACATAATTGGTGGTAATTAAAATTTGTAATTAATATCGGAAACCTTCCTTAAAATTTTAAACGGTCCCAATTTTTTATAATTTAATTTATTGCTTAATTGTTTTGTTTTGATATTATATCGAAAAAGATAAATACTATCCCCTTTTTTAAAAATCGGTTTTTTAATCCTTTTTTTGTTGGCTTGCATAAACATGCATTATTATAATTCCTTTAGCTTTACCTGGAGATTTTTATACAGCTTGGTAAATTTTTTTACCTATATTTCTGCTGCTAAAATATATGGTCCTGCCCTGGATTTTTTATATACCGTAAATATATACCCGTAATTTGTATAAAACGGTATGGTTCCCGTACTTTTGTGCATTAAACTGTTATATACAAACTGTGCTATAAAAAATAATTATACCCAATTATTTTATTTATAATTAATAAAATAATATAAATACTATTCCATAATTTGGTTTGTTCGTTCCGTTTATTTATCCGTTTAAGGATAATAAGCTGTGAAAAAGGCATATTTCGCGCCTAAATTTACTATAAGCTATCTCCAAAATTTGCTATTAAACAGCTTGTTTCGGTCCAAAATTATACATTTTAATATTCCGTATTCCGCAATCATATTCCGGATAAAAATATAGGTTAGGTTTATAACTTTTGCATTTTTCTTAAACGGTAAATATATAGCATATTTGGTAAATCGGTCGATTATTACCATAATACTATTATATTGGACATTTATAAAGGGTTTTTTTAATTTGGGTAGCCTTATAACGAAATCCGCCGTAATTTTTTGCCATACTTTGTTAAATACTGGTAAAAGTTATAATAATCTATAAAATTTGTGCCTGCTGGCTTTATTTTTTGCATAATCCTTGCAATTTTTAATTGCATTTTTTATTTTGGCATAAATTCCTGTAAACCTGTAATATTGCCGAAGCTTTTTCCAGGTTTTAGCAATCCCCTGGTATTTATTAATCATCTGGTTATAAATTTGCTGGATTTTTTCTGGGGTTTAGCTTTTTTGTTAAATTATTTTAACCAATGCCTATTGCGCTAAAATCAGGGATCTGTTTGGTTTTTTGGCCAAAAATGCGCATATTTCTGGTAATATATCCACCTAATAATTTAATCAACGGTTTAAAGCATCCGCTTGGCCGTTTTTTAACCCTTTTTTAACCTTAATTCAAAAATTATAATTTTAAAAAAATTAATTTTATCGGATTTGTTTTTTGTTTAGTATTTAGCTGGTGGTAAATTGTGACAGGTTTTTGTGATTGGTATATATCACAATTTGGTAATTAGATTTGCATAAATACATTTTTCATTTTTCCAAAGCTTTAATAATAATAAAAAGCTTTTTGTTATAAATTTGATAATTTAGCTTAGGTTTATTCAGCTTTTGCAAAAAAAATGCGCAAAAGTGCAACCTTTTTTAATCGTTTCGCTATCCCAGCTATTTTCTAATAGCAAAATTTAATGCATTAATTTCGATTTTAAAGGGTTTTTCTGGGTTTAGTATTGCTAATATCGGTGTTTAAATAATAGCTTTTTTTAATAATTTAAAAGCTATTTATTTTTATATTTCCTAATAAATTTGGGTGTTATTTTTGGTAAAATCTGTAAATAATATAACCTTTTTGCTAAAATTTCGGATAAACCTTCGGTAAAAGTTCAAAAATTTTAGAAAACCTTGTACTTTTTTAACCGTAATAAATACAGGCCAGTTTTTTATCGCCTGTATTTTTTTGGGTTCCATCCGGATTTTTCCTTATTTAATAACAAATCCGAAAAAAACTATCTCCAGGAAATGCTATATACATTTATCCGGATTAACCAAAAGCTTTATATTTTGCAATTTTTGCAATATTTTATGCATATATTGTTTGTATTTTTCCAGCATTTTTAAAAAGATTAAAATATTATCCAAATATGCAAAAGCAAAAATATCGAGATACTTTTGTAATATATGGTTAATTATTCGCTAAAATATGGCTGGTGCATTGGTAAGCCCGAAAATTATTACCAGTAATTCGAAAATTCCAAGCTTGGTTCGAAAAGCGGTTTTCCATTTATCTCCCTTTTTAATCTTTAGCAGGCCGTATACCTTGTATAAATTTAAGGCTGTAAATCACCGGCTTTTTCCGAGCCTATTTTTAAGTTTGTCAATTAAAAATAAAGGATACCGATCCTTTATTATTTTTTAATTTAACGGACGGTAATCGATATATATCCGTTTTTTCCCGTTTTTTTTGGGAACAAATAAAATTCCGTATTTTATAAGAAAATTAAAAGGTTTGGTAATTCCTTTTCTGATTTCTTCCTTTAATTATTTTTATAACAGTTTTTTTTATCAAGGGTTTAATTAATATAGCTTTTGATATTTAAGCTATACTTTTGGTTTAAGTTTGATTTTATGGTTAAACGGTCCGTATTCCGGTAATACCATTTTCAAATTTTTTTGGAACAATTTCCACTATTTATGGTATTTTTTAGGGATATTTTTAAATCTATCCTTAATAATTTTTTGTTTATCGGGCCTGTTTACGTCCGTATTTATTAGTATTTCGGTTAGTGCGGTTTGCCAGGGCTGATTATTATATCCTGCCGCTATTGCGGTTACCCTTTCTGGCATCCGATCTTTATTATCCGGGGCTTATAATTATTGGGCTTTTTTACTAATTAATAATAATTTTTTTTATTGGATTTGTTCGGTAACCCAATTTATTAAAGGGTTATATTTTTTAAATTATAAAAAGCTTAAAATTAGGTTTTTTTTTCCCGTATTTATAATATTTAAGGTTATTTTGCAAATTTTTCCTAAAAATTAAAATTTAAATTAATCAATTTTAATATTGATCTTTCCTTTATTAAATATAATTGGCTTTTATTTTATTATTATAAGGTTATATAGTTTTTTTTTTTAATATATCGGAATATTGTACCTTTTTATTACTTTTAGCGAAAAATAATTTTTTTGGGCTCCGCAATCGATTATAATTTTTATTTTTTGCCTTTTTCAATATATTATTATCCTAATATGCTTATACTGGTTAATAATTGTTATTGTTAGGGATCTTGCTGTTATTACCCTATTTGTGCCCTATTTTTGGGTAAACTTTTTAGTTTTTTGCTTAAAGCATTTATTTCCGGGCTTCGATTATTTTTATCGATCGAGCAAACCCATCCATCCAGGCTTTTATTTTTTTTTTTATATATATTTTGCATTCCGGTTTTCCGCACATCTGGTATATCAGGATTCCTGTTAGGCATATTATAAAATACACTAATAATAGCTCGAAAATTGCTGCAAGGTTTTTGTAACCCATTTTTGCCATTCACCATTTTGGAAATTAGTATTTTTATCATAAATATTGCACTAATTTTTTTCCCTTTTTTTGTGGGAAAAAATCGTGCTTTAGTTTTTTAGCCATATGCCACCGGTAATTATTATATAAGCATTTGGCCCAAAAAAATTTATTATAATAGCCCGCATTAGGATCCATATTTTTATAATTTAATACATATAGCCGCACTAACTGCTAATCCAGGTTCGGAATATTTTCGAATAGTGCCCCGTAATAAATAACCGATTGGTTATTTTTTAACTAATTTAAAAGCTTTTTTTTATTGTTTTGCGCCGGTTTTTTGCGTATCAAACCATTAATAGGTTTGGGTTAATCCCAAAATTATCGGTTTGTTTCCAGGAATTTAAATAAGGTATACGTTTTTTATATTTCTTTTTTGGTTATAAAGGATTATTTTCCCATATTAATTAGTTGCTAATCAAATTTTTACTGGAGTTTTTTAAAATTAACAATATATTGCTATTATTATTTGTTAAATTTTTTATTGCTGGAGTTTATTTCTGTGGTTTTTCCAAGTATTATTAGGGTTAATTTTTTTTCCTGGGCTTATATTAAATATGTTTGGCCCAAAAACGGTTTTATTTTTGCATTTATATTTAAGTTTTCCTCAAAACCGTTAATTAAAATATCCAATATACTTTTATATTAAGCTAGCTTTTTAAATTTTTCCGAAACGTGCACTATTATATTGTTTTTTTTTTCGGATATTATAGGATCGGTACTTATCCCAACTTTTTTTTGGTTACCGAACCGGGGTTGGTTAATTTGTTATATTATAACAATTTATTATTTTGGGTAATACCCTGTGGTATTTTTATCGAAGCAATAAATTATACAATTTTATCAAAATAATAAATTTAGCTAAACGATGCTCCGGAATATAGGCTTTTTTTTTGCTTATTGTGTTATTTTGGATAAGTTCGAAATTATGGGTTCGTTTTTTTTTTGCACGTTTTTTCGGCAAAGGACAGCCATTTGTCGGTTTTTTTGCAAACAATCCTTTTTAATATATTTTTTTTTCCTATATTTAAAATATTTTCCGTTTTTTGGATTTTTAAACCTGATATGCTTTTATTTTTTTTACTGGTGTATGGCTCCAGTACTAAAATTTATAAGTTCAGGATGTATACTATAAGCCGTGGATTATTGCTATTTTGCCTTTTTTTGGTTAACTTTATTATTTTGTGCTACTGGTTTGGTTTGCTGAACTTTTTTTTCGAAATAATATTTATATAGTTTGTTACTAATATAAATAACCGTAATAATATAATCGATAAAACTTTTAGGTTATTCCTGTTTAAATAATTCGTTTTTTATATTATTTTTTAATTTTTGGTAAAATTAGGTTATTTTGGTATCCTTTATTTAATTAAGCTTATTAACCAGTTATTAAAATTTGGAAATATAAATTAATATGGAGCTTTTCTGCCGGAGCTAAAATAATTCCCTTTCAGCCACCCATTTTTTGTCGATTTATCCGAAAACCTTCGCAACCTTTTCTCCAAACTTTTCAAAATTGGCAAATACCAGCTTGGTTTTTACCTTGGACTTATTGTGCCCCTTTAGGTAATCGAACCAAATAGATTCGAACCAGTCCTTAACTTTGCCATCCAGGTATATAGCCGTATAAGCAACTTTCTGTTTTTCTCGCTAAAAATGGTTTTAATAAAACAGAAAGTACCCTTTGCATTTAGTTAGGAATATTTTAATTTTGCTTTTCTTCCCATTATATTTGTTAGGCGAAAAAAATTTGTAAAATTTAACGGTAATATAAGGCTTAATTTAAGCTTTTTTAAATCTTTCGATTTCCGCAATAAAGGCTTGCACGGCCGCCAAAAAATCATTGTACAATTTGCCAGCAATAATAATATTTTCGGGTTTTTTGCCTGTGGTTGATATAATTGTTACTGCTTGTTACTTTTGGTAAATACTGAACAGGATTAATCAAAATATTACAAACGGTTTTTTGCTTTTAGGGTAAGGTATATTAGGAAAGGTGCTGAGCAGTATAATTTTCACAAAATTACTTGTGCTGGGGAACTGAAATAGTAATAAAAATTTCGATTATTTGCCCAAAGGGTTGCCTTGGAGCTAATTTAGGTTAATTAATACCGAGGCCTTAATCAAGGTTATCTAATATGGTAAAACACCTTTGCCTTATATACCCGCAACCTTTTTATATTATATCTGTGCTATATTTGCTATATCATATAACGAACATATCACTGTGCTATATCTGTTATGTCACATAGCAGATATATCACCCGTGCTTAGGTAAATGCCTAGTTACGTGACTTTTTCCTAGCTTGGCCTTACTCATGTGGCCCCTGGCTTTTATGAGTGCGGGGTAAAGGCGTTCCGCTGGGGGTTAGCCCCAGCCCTTCTGCCCCCTGCCAGCTGTGGCCGTAACAAAAACCATATAAAAAGTATGGCAAAATTAAAGCGGAGCATTGGCGCAACCCACCTTTTTATAAAACTTGGATAAAAAAATATTTGTTATAACTAATAGATATTCCGATCTTATTTCTGCCGCTAATACGGGGGCAGGGGAATTTTATATCCTTAAAAGGGTCAAAAGCGCCCGCAATGCTGGTAATGCGACTGAAAAACCGGATATACGCCAAAATATGCATGCGAATGCAGCATATGCATAAAAAAACGCAAAAGGGAAAACCCCAGATAAAACCGGGCTTATTTTGGATTGGTGCTATTATATTGCTGGTAATAATAAGAAAATAATAAAAGGGGCAGCGGGATATCGAAACGCAGGCAGAAAAGCGGGTAAATGCGAACGAAAATAAAACGAAACGATGCATAGTTAATATACCGATCGTGAAAAAAAAGGGAAAAAAAGAAAAAAAGAAACAAAGGCCCAAAAAAAGAAAAAAAAAGGAACAAAATAAAGCAACAAAAACGGAAGCATATAAAAATAAAGAATAAAATAATGATTTTCCAATTGGAAAAGAGCACTTTATTACTAACAACAATGCGCCATAATGCTATGCAAATAGCGGTACAAAAACAGCAATATAACACCACATAACAGTTTATACAAAGCAAATAATAGCGCAATATTAATTAGCAATTGGGAAACGCCTTACTATTAATACTAATACGCCGGGACACGACATAAATAACAGCGCAATGCTGAAAACGCAATATTACATAATTGCCCAGCCAAACCCAAACGATAGCAAAATATAAGCGATAATATAGCATTAATTAGCAATTGGAAAATTAATTGCGGTTTTAATAGGTAGTACTGTTACAAAACCAAGCCTGCACACCTGTATTTAGCCAATAATCCGCCGGCTCCTTACGGAGCTAGCGGACCTTCCTTCTTATGCAATAACAAATTTTCAACCTAGCACCCAGCTGCTGTGCCGTGATATATAGGCCGTTTGGCCATGGATTTATTAGATTTTTTTAGGGGTTTATTTCCTTTAAAATACGGTTTTTACCAGCACCTATTATATTAGAACCAAAGATTTATTTGGTTTTTATATTAGGATTATATGCATTTTTGGTGGCACTTTATCCTTATGATCTGGCTAGCAGCTTTGGATATTTGCTTTTCCATTTTTCGAGCCTTTTTTATATTTAATCTGGAAATTATAATCCTGAAGGAATTAATTTCACCGGATTTATCGTTTATTTAAAATTTGGTAGGTGGTGAAGTATGCAAGGTTTTTATAATCCGTATAAATTATAACCTGGTGGTTGGTTTGGCACAAATATATCCTGCATTTTTCCAATATTTAAATAATAATTATAAGCTTTTTATTAGTGATTAAATAATATAACTTTGGTCCGTTAAATTTATATAATAAGAAGGTGTAAGGGTGCAACCTTTTATTATCATTTTATGGGCTAAATTAGGCTTTAATTGCAAAATTTAATATATTAATTATAATTTCGAAGGGATTTTCTGGGTTTGGTAAAGCCAATACTGGTTTTTATATTATAATTTCCTTTAATAAATTGAAAGCCTTTTATCTTTGCATCCCCCAATAGAACTGGGTGTTATCTTTGGTAAAATTTGTAAATAGAAGCGCTAATTTGCTAAAATCCTGGATAAACCGGCGATAAAAGTTCAAAAAACCCAAAAAGCCTCGTATTTCCTTAATATTGGTTGGTTTAGGCTATTTTTACCGCTTATACCTTTTTTGGTTTTATCCGTATTTATTCTCGTATAATTATATATTTTAAAAAGGTGATTTTTTATATATGTTATGCATATTTTTCGGGTTTAACCAGGAGCTTCATATTTTGCAGCTTTCGCAGGACCTTATATATATACTCCTTATATTTTTCCAATATTTTTGAAAAAATTAGGATATTATCCAGATAAGCAAATGTATAAATATCCAAATATTTCCGTAATATATGGTTAATTATTTATTGGAATATGGCTGGTATATTAATAAACCCGAAGGTTATTATCAGCGATTTATATATGCCTAACCGGGTTTTAAAGGCGGTTTTCCATTTATTTATTTTTTCAATTTTTAGCAAAATATATATTTTGCGTAAATCCAAGGCTATAAACCATTTAGCTTTGCCCAGCCGGTTTTATAATTTATTAATAAAAGGCAAAGGATACCGATCCTTTAATATAGCCTTATTTAACGGACGGTAATCGATATATATCCGTTTTTTTTTCGTTTTTTTGGGGATAAATAATATCCTATATCCCATGAAAGAATCCGAAAATCGGATAATGCTTTATTTAGGTCTTCCGCAAATTATTCGCATAATAACTTTTGTTATTTAGGGTTTAACCGGTATAATTTCTAATAATTAAATTATACTCCGGGTTTAAGCTTCATTTTATAATCGAATAATTCATATTTTGGGAATATTATTTCCAAATCCTTTTAAAATAGCCTTCAATATGTATAATACTTTTTGGCAATACTTTTTAAATATTAACATGCTTATTTATTAGGCAGATTATAACCTTGATTGCAATTCCTGGTTATTTTTATTCTTTAATTCTCGATTTTGGTTATACTCCCTTTTGGGTTATGATTTTGGTTATAATTTCCCTTATAATATTACCCTTTTTTGGGGGTATTTTGCTATTATGGCCAATATTGCCTAATAATTGCAAATTTATTAATATAATTTGCCAGGATTAATTATCAAATCCTACTATTATTATAACAATCCTGTCTGGCCTTTATTTTTTATTATTCGGGGTTTATAGCTATTGGGCTTTTCCGGTTGCTAATAATAACTTCCTTTATTAAATTTCTTCCAAAACCCAGTTTATTAGGAGATTATATTCCTTAAACCAGGGGAAATCCAAAATTAGGTCTTTTCCACTTATATTTATAATATTTAGAATAATCTTACAAATTTTTCCTAATAATTTGAACCTGAATCAATTTATTTCCGAATCGATTATTTTACCGTTATAAATAATTGGTTCTTTTTCCACAGTTCCAAAATTATATAGCTATTATTTTTATTATATCGGTATGCTGTATTTTATTATTATTTCTGGTACAAAATAATTTTTGTTAAACCCGCAGTTAATTATTACCATCAATTATTATCCCTGCCATTTAACCATTTTCCTAATATAAAGCAAATAACTGGCCATAATTTTTGCTAGGGTCCTTTTGGTTCGTTTTTTTCGTCCAGTCCGGGCCCTTTTTCCAGTTGGATTTTCTAATTTTTAGCTTATACTGATAGCCGGGGTAAGCGTATCCAATCTGCCAATTTCTGGCTTTCTTTTTTATATGAATTTTGCATTCTGCCTTTTTATAAACATAATAGGGAAACAATTTTACTATATATATTATAGGGGATTTGCATACTAAGGCGAATATAGCTATCCTTTTAATATAATTCCGTGATATAATTTACTATTTAGGCAATTACCACTCCTGCTTTGGCAGGTTTCGGGGCTTTCCATTACCTTTATACAAAAACCAGTTATTTTTCAATTTTTTGGGCAAATGGTTATTATAAGCATTATATAAACACTTTGCCCAAAAAATGCCCGTATACCCTGGGTTATTTATTACTATATTTTTGTGGTCCTTTTCGACTATATGGATTTGATAGTATAGGAACGGGTCGTCCTTCCAATACCGTATTTGGTGCATATTTTTTCCATAATAAATAACGGTTTAATTTTTTCGGCCCCAGTCCAGGCGCTATCCGTTATTTCCTATTATAAATACCCTGCGGTACAATTTGCAATTTCCTGGTCCTTTTAAATTATTAGGCTATATTTTAAATAACGAATAAGCTGGTACCTTATAAGTATAAGTATAAATCCCTCGATTGGGTACCTTGTCCTGGTTTTCGAGCATGTTATATATTTTTACCAGGCTTATAATAGCAATGTACCGCTTTTTAATTCCGCTGGGTGCTGCCTTAGCTAATTCCCAAAACTTGCCTAATTTAAGATCTTTTTCCAATCCTTTGGTTAAATGCATTTTATTCTTTTAGCAGGGCCTCGGTTATATTTTTGGCAGGTTTATCAGCCGATTCCGGCATTTTTTACCTGGCCAGTTCCTCGAGCTCGATTATTATAAGCACTCCGTCTAACTAATATGGTTATTTTAAGCTATTATTTTCGGGCTTTTTGGTTTTTTATATTTTTATCCTTATTTTCATTACGGTGGAATTATAACCAGTTAACCTGGCAAAAATAAATAATAGCTACCCTCCGTTAAGGGTACCAGCCGGACCCGTTTTTATCCGATTTATGCGTGAGGTATCCATTATTAAAGTAATGAATCCAATTAAATAAAACCCCAGGATATGTGATAGGTCAGGCCACAAGAGGGTCGTTTGGTGGGTGCCAAAGTGGTGTTATTCTACAAGATGAGGAGGAAAAGGGTAGAATCGGGCCTTGCCCTTGGAGGGCTCGAGGCGACCCCTATATACAGGAGTCCTGGCCCAGGGAGCACCCTTGGGTCACATGATCCGTGCCCAGCACGGATCCGTAACAAATCCCTAATAAAACTAAAATATTTTGGTATCTTCTATTCAATCGAATTTATTAATAAATTGCTGGAACTTAGCAGTATAAATAAATGCTACCCCTTTTTAACGCAGGTAAAGTAGCTTTCTTTCGGTTACTTGCTTCTCATCCACCTGCCCAAATACCTTAGCAATTTTTTCGCCAAACTTATCGAAATCCATAAATATTAATTTCATAAATTTGCTCGATTTATTATTTCCTTTAAAATAATCGGCCTATACGGGCTCGAACCAATCTTTAATTTTGCTATCGAGGCGAATAGCAGCATAGGCTATTTTTTGATAATTATTTTAGAAACTGTCCTGGTAAAATTTAAAATAGCTCTTGCACTCGGTAAAGAAAGTTTTAAGCTTACCTTCCTTCTTATTATACTTATTTGGGATAGGGAATTTATAAGTTGGAATTGCCTTAGGCGGTTTCTCGAGCTTCTCGAATTTTTTAACAAAAACCTTTAAGGTTAAGGCGGGGTTATTATAAACCTTGCTATTAATAATAACAGTTTCGATCTTTTTAATTACCGTTGCTATAATTGCTACTGCTTATACCTCTGGTAAATACTGAATAAAATTAATCAAAATATTATAATTACAGGCCTTTTACTTTTAGGATAGGGCCTTTAGGGGCGGTGTTAAGCAGTACTGGGTTATAAGGTTGCTTTATATATAATCTGGGGGTTTAACAAAATAATTATCTGTTATTGCTTGCCCAAAAGGGTATTTTGGAGCTAATTTAAATTAACTAATACCGAGGCCTCAGTTAAAATTACCTATTTGCGTGGAAGTTTTATCCCTACCTATAGGCGGATAACCTTCTTATTAAATTCCTTAATCTGTAATTTGCAAAAAAGTGTTACGACCAATCCAGAAAGGGGGCAGGACGGCTGGGTGAGGCCCCTAAAGGTAAGCCTTAACCCCGCTCGTACAGGAGGGGTTAGGAGTTACGTGACCCTAGGTGATCTGTAATCTGTTAAATAGATTACAGATTAAGGGCCGCTAAGATAGTTTATAATTTGTCAGGCAAATCACAAATCAAAAGAATTTCAAGTGATTTGTGATTTGACAAGCAGATTACAAATTAAAAGATCCGGCAGGGAGGATGGAAAGGTTTGGCAAAAATATAAAAAAGGATGGGTTTTTTATTATTTAAATAATTTTGATTAAGGTTTTAGTATTAGTTAACCTAAATTAGCTGCAAAATGACCCTTTGGGCAAGCAATAATAAATAACAGTTCCACCCAAACCCCAAACCATATCCAAAGCAACCTTGCAATCCAATACTGCTTAAAACCGCCTTTAAATACCCTATGCTAAAAGCAGAAAGTTTATAATAATAACATTTTAACTGATCCTATTTAGCGCTTACCGAAGGCATAAACAGTAAGCAATTATATCGATTGCAGCTAAAATAATCGAAAATATTATTATTAACAGCCAGGTTTATAATAACCCAGCTGTAACCCTGCAAATTTTCGTCGAAAAGTTCGAAAAGTTTAAAATTTTTTTTTAGAAACCGCCCAAAGCAGCCCCAAATTATAGATTCCTTATTCCGGACAAATATAATAGGAAAAAAGGCAAATTTAAGATTTTTTTACCAAGTGCAAAAGTTATTTTAAGTTTTATCAAAATAATTTCCAGAATAATTACCAGAAAATAACTTATATTATTATTTATTTTAATAGCAAAATTAGGGACTGGTTCAAGCCTGTATGGGCCGATTATTTTAAAAAGTAATATCAAATTAAGCAAATTTATTAAATTAATATTTGCAAATTTTGGTAAATTTGGCAAAAAAATTGCTAAAATGTTTGGATAGGTGGATAAAAAATAGGTGGCTAAAAGAAAATTATTCCGGCTATGCCAAAAAGGACCGGAGTTTATTTATACAGCCAAATTCCAGCAATTTATGAATAAATTTAACTGAACAAAAAATACCAAAATAATTTAATTTTACCAGGAATTAAAGGATATTATAAAGAATAAATTAACAAAAAGATAAGCCTAAAAAGCTTGTTAATTTTGTTACCAAAAGGATTTGCATTAATAACTAATTATATAAATAATACCTGGAAAAAAAGGTTTAATAACCCCAGCTAATAAAATCAAATAATAAGGCAAACCAAAAAAAAAGCTAAATAATAATAATTTATTATGTATGGAATGCTGTTACAAACGGTTCTCTGCTCCTAGGGTAAGGTACGCTAGGAAAGGCGTTAAGCAGTAAGATCTCCACAAGGTCGCTTGTGCTAGAAACTGGGGTAATAACAAAGGTCTCGATTGCTTGCCCAAAGGGATGCCTTGGAGCTAACTTAGGTTAATTAATGCTAAGGCCTCAGTCAAAAACTATCTAACACAATAAAAACCCCTCGCCTTATATACCAGCAACCCCTCCCTATTATATTTGTGCTATATTTGCTATATTTATAGCGAATATAACATTGTGCTATGTTTGTTATGTTTATAACGAACATATCACTATGCTTAAATAAGTACCTGGTTATGTAACTTTCTTCCTTAGCTTGGCTTTGGTTATTTGGCCCCTGGCCTTTATAACTGCAGGGTAAAAGCGTCCCGCTGGGGGTTAGCCCCAGCCCTCCTGTTCCCTGCCAGCTGTGGTCGTAACATCAGGTCTCCCTTTTTAAGCCAAATCCCTTTGGCCAAAACCTGCAGTTCCGCCCTTTTATCGGTGGTAAATACTTTCCTTCCTTATTATTTTCCGTCCCCTTTTTTCTAACAAAATATTTGGTTGGATATAAAAGTATAAACCGGTATTTTTGATCGTTTGTCGGGATAATCTTTTTGTTTTTATTATTTTATTCCCTATTGTTATACCTTTTTGTTCCAACTGTAAGGCCGATAGCTTTTTTCAGTATAGCGCATTTTTTTGTAACCGATTATACTGTGACCGGTATATTCGATTTGGTTGCTTCCGTTACGATGTTCTGGGCCCGTTATTTGAATATTTTCTTATTTATAGCACCCAATATGCCCGCCTGGAAACGGAGCTGAAGGTTGCAAAAAAGGAGCATTGGTCGATAAATGCGAAAATCGAACGCTTTTGCAAACAAAAAAAACAATAGCACAAAAAGTTAACTTGTGCAATCCGCCGTGGGATTAATAATATGGAGGAGCTGGAACGGGTCGAGCAAAAGAAGGCCGAAAAAATAGCCGCGCAGGCTTTTGCTGCGCCTCCAAACCTGCTGTTCCCCGACTTCCCCTTTTTACCTTCTGGCTGGGACAAGTTTGGGGTTCATCCGGACCTTGACCTGTTTGCCTTTTTTCAACCGAGTAAATTAACAGGCTTTTAACAACTTCCTCAGGTTGTATAGCGCAATAATAGCGCATTTTGATTTTTATCGAAAGGTTTTGGGTTCGATTTCCAATATAACCTTTAATATAACAGTGCTCCGTTATTATAGCAGCGTGCTATCGGGTTAAGCTTTTTTGTTATTTGCTAACCTTTTTGTAATTATTTTTGCCAATACTTTTATAAAACCTTCTGGTAATTCGCAAAATTCGTTTTTTTTTCCTATATATTATACTTATATCCGTATCCTGCCCATTTAACCAAATATTACCGTTTACGGTACTGTATTTTATTATCGAGGATTTTTTTAATTTTTTACTTTTGGTCCGGGTTAATTTTTATTAATTCTGTACTTTTCGAACCAAATAATGCCGGTTTTAGCAAAAAAACGTGAAAAACAGGATAAATTTTCATAATTAGCGATAATTAAAATTCGTAATTAACTGGTAAAATTATTTTTTTAACCCTAAACGGTCCGAATTTTTTGTAATCCAGCTTATTACTTGGCTGTTTTATTTTGATATTGCGGTACAAAAGATAAACGTTATCCTCTTTTTTAAAGGTTGGTTTTTTGAGCCTTTTTTTATTTGCCTAGATGGATATGCGTTTCCGGAGCTTTTCGAATTTCCTTTGCAAATATTTGTATAGCCTGGTTATTTTGGTAACTTATATTTCTGCTATTAAAGCATTTTTTCTTATTTTAGATTTTTTGTACACCGTAAATATAAATTTATAATTTGCGAAAAACGAAGTTATTTTTGTACTTTTGTATACCAAATTATTATAAGCAAACTGGGCTATAAAAAATAATTATACCCAATTAATTTGTTTATAATTAATATAATAATATAAATATTATTTTATGGTTTGGTTTATCCGTTCCATTTATTCATCCGTTTCGGGATAATAAACTGTTAATAATGCATATTTTGCTCCGAATTTTGCTATTAAAGCCCTCCAAAATTTGCTTATAAACAGCTTATTTCGATCCGTAATTAATTTATCGGGTATTCTGTATTCCGATATTATATTTTTAATAAAAATATATATTAGTTTCGTAATATTACTGCTTTTTTTATAAAATAAAAATAAGGCATATTTGATAAACTTATTTACCATTATTAAAATACTATTATACTGAACATTTGTTAATAATTTTTTTAATTTAAAAAGTTTAACCACAAAATTTATCGTAACTTTTTGCTATACCTTATTAAACGCTAATAAAGGCTAAAATAATCCGTAAAATTTATACCTGCTGGCCTTATTTTTTGCACAACTTTCATAATTTTTAATTATTTCCCATATTTCGGCACAGATTCCTATAAACCCGTAATATTAACAAAATCTTTTCCAAATTTTAACAATCCCCTGGTATTTATTAGCCATCTGGCTATAAATTTGCTGGATTTTTTCTGGGGTTCAGCTTTTCTGTCGGGTTATTTTGGCCAACGCCTGCTGCACCGGAATCAGGGATCCGTTTAATCCTTTGGCCAAAACTGCGCATATTTCTGATAGTATATTTACCTAATAATTTAATCGGCAGCTTAAAACATCCGCTCGGCCATTTTTTAACCCTTTTTTAATTTCGATTCGAAAATTATAATTTTGAAAAAATTAATTTTATCGGATTTATCTTTTATTTAGTACCTGGCTGGTAATAAATTATAATAGGTTTTTATAATCGGTATACACCATAATTTGATAATTAACTCCGTATAAATACACCCTCCATTCTTTTAAAACTTTAATAATAGCAAAAAACTTCTTATTATAAATTTAATAATTTAGCTTAGATCCATTCAGTTTTTGCAAAAAAAATGCGCAAAAATACAATTTTCCTTAATTATTTCGCTGCTCTAATTATCCTCCGATAATAAAATCCGATATATCAATTTTAATTTCAAAAGGTTTTTTTGGGTTTAGCATTACTAATACCGGTATTTAAATAATAACTTTTTTTAGCAAATCGAAAACTATTTATTTTTATATCCCCTAATAAAACTGGGTATCATTTTTGGTAAAATCCATAAATAATATAACCTTTTTGCTAAAATCTCGGATAAATTTTCGGTAAAAATTTAAAAATCCTAAAAAACCTTGCATTTTTTAATTATAATAAATACAGGCCAATTTTTTACCGCCTGTACTTTTTTGGGTTTTATCCGGATTTCCCCTTATTTAATAACAAATCCGAGAAAAATTACCTTTAAAAAATGCCATATGCATTTATCCGGGTTAACCAAAAACTTTGCATCCTGCAATTTTTATAACACCTTATACATATACTATTTATATTCCTCCAACATATCTAAAAAAATCAGAATATTATTTAGGTATGCAAAGGCAAAAATATCAAAGTACTTTTATAATACGTGGTTAATTATTTGCTGGAATATGGCTGGTGCATTAATAAGCCCGAAAATCATTACCAATAATTCGAAAATTTTAAGTTTGGTTCAAAAAGCAATTTTTCATTCATCCCTTTCCTTAATTTTTAACAAGCTATAAACCTTGCATAAATCTAAAGTTATAAATTACTGGTTTTTCCCGAACTTATTTTTAAATTTGTTAATTAAAAATAAAAAATACCGATTTTTTATTATTTCCTGATTTAACGAACAATAATCGATATATATCCATTTCTTCCCATTTTTTTTAAAAATAAACAAAATTCTATATCCCATAAGGAAATCGAAAAATCTGATAAATCCCTTTTTAATTTTTTCTTTTAATTATTTTTATAACAGCTTTTTTTATCAAGGGTTTAATCGATACAACTTTTAGTATTTAAACTGTGCTTCCGGTTTAAGCTTAATTTTATAATTAAACGGTCCGTGTTCCGGTAATACCGTTTCCAAATTTTTCTAAAATAACCTCCAATATTTATAATATTTTTTAAAAATATTTTTAAATTTATTTTTGGTAATTTCCTGCTTGTTGGGTTTATTTATGTTTATATTTATTAGCGTTTCGATTAGTGCAGTTTGCTAGGGCTGATTGCCATATTTTGCTATTATTACGGCTATCTTTTCTGGCGTCCAATTTCCATTATCCGGGGCCCGTAATTATTGGGCTTTTTTACTGATTAATAATAATTTCCTCCATTAAATTTGTTCGGTAATCCAATTTATTAGGGGGTTATACTTTTTAAATTATAAAATACCTAAAATTAGGTTTTCCCCTTTTATATTTATAATATCCAGGATTATTTTGCAGGTTTTTCCCAAAAATCGAAATTTGAAATAATCAGTTTTAATATTAATCTTTCCTTTATTAAATGTAATTGGCTCCCATTCCACCATTATAAAATTATATGGTTTTTTTTTTAATATATTAAAATACTGTATTTTTTTACCGCTTTTGGTGAAAAATAATTTTTTTGGGCTCCGTAATCGATTATAATTTTTATTTTTCGCTTTTTCCAATATATTGTTATTTTAATATACTTATATTAATCGGTGATCGTTACTGCTAAAAACCTTATTAATTACTGTTCCACCCATGCCCTATTTTCGGGTAAACTTTTTAATTTTTTGCCTGGGGTGCCTGCTTTCGGCCCCCGGTTATTTTTATGGATCGGGCAAACCCGTTCGTCCAAACCCTTATTTTTTTTTTTATATATACCTTGCACTTCGGTTTTCCGCACATCTGGTGTATAAGGATTCCTGCTAAGCATATTATAAAATAGGCTAATAATAATATAAAAATTGCTGCGAAACTTTTGTAATCCATTTTTATTATTCACCATTTCGGAAACTGGTATTTTTATCGTGAATACCGCACTGGTTTTTCTCCTTTTTTCCGTGAAACAAAATCGTGCTTCAGCTTTTTAGCCATATATCACCTGCAATTATTATATAAATATTCGGCCCAAAAAAGCTTATTATAATGGCCTGTATCGGGATTTATACTTTCGTAATTTAGCGCATATGGCTGCGCTAACCGTTAATCCAGGTTCGGAATATTTTCGAATAATGCCCCGTAATAAATAACCAATTGATTATCCTTTAGCCAATCCAGGGGCTTTTTTTTATCGTTTTGCGCCGATTTTTTGCGCATTAAACCGCCAATAGGTTTGGGCTAATCCTAAAACCACCGGTTTATTTCCAAAAACCTAAATAAAATATATACTTTCCGTATTTTCTTTTTAATTATAAAGGGTTATTTTTTTATATTGATTAGTTATTAACCAAATTTTTGCTGAAATTTTTTGAAATTAACCATATATTGTTCCCTGCTGGGTTTTTTGTTATTAGGGTCCGTTTTTGTGGTTTTTTAGTATTTTATTAGGCCTAATTTTTTTTCCTGGGCTTGCAATTAATATGTTTGGCCCAAAAGCGGTTCCATTTCCGCATCTATATTTAAATTTTTTTTGAAATTGTTAACCGAGGTGTCTGATACGCTTTTGTACCGGACTAACTTTTCAAATTTTTTGCTATTATTTCGGGATTGGCCAGCTTATTGCAATATAGCAAACTATTATTTAGGGTAATATTTTGTGGCATTTTTATCGGAATAATAGGTTATATAATTCCTGTTAAAATAATAGGTTCAATTGAATAATGCTTCGGGGTACAGGCTTTTTTCTTTTGCTTATTTGGTTATTTTGGGTAAATTTGGGGTTATAGGCTAACGGCCTTTTGGTATACCTTTTTGATAAAGGACGGCCGTTTATCGGTTTTTTTGCGGACAATTTTTTTTAATGTATCCTTTTTTTCCATATTTAA
This sequence comes from Magnaporthiopsis rhizophila, assembly GCA_003049465.1. NCBI lineage: Eukaryota > Fungi > Ascomycota > Sordariomycetes > Magnaporthales > Magnaporthaceae > Magnaporthiopsis > Magnaporthiopsis rhizophila. The sequence continues at coordinate 56,701 of PYSS01000001.1, forward strand.
AATATTTTCCATCTTTTGGGTCCTTAAATTTAATATGCTTTTATTTTTTATACTGGTGTATAATTTTTGTATTAAAATTTATAAGTTTAGGATGTATGCTGTAAACTGTGAATTATTGCTGTTTTGCCTTTTTTTGGTTGGTTTTGTTGCTTTGCACCACTGGTTTGGTTTGCTGAACTTTTTTTTCGAGGCAATATTCGTACAGTTTATCACTGATACGGATGGCCATAATAATATAATTAACGAAATTTTCAGGTTGTTCCTGTTTGGACAGCTTGTTTTTTATATTATTTTTTAGCCCTTAATAAAGCTGGGTTATTTTAGTATCCTTTGTTCAGTTAAGTTTGTTAACCAGTTGCTAAAATTCGGAAATATAGGTTAATGTGGGGCCTTTTTGCCAAAACTAAAGCAATTCCTTTTCGGCTACCCGTTTTTTGTTAATTTGCCCGAAAATTTTGGCAATTTTTTTACCGAACTTTTCGAAATCGGCAAATATTAGCTTGGTTTTTTTTTTGGATTTGTTGTGCCCTTTTAAATAATTGGACCAGATAGGTTCGAACCAATTTTTAACCTTGCTATTTAGGCGTATGGCCGTATAAATAACTTTTTGTTTTTTTCGCTGGAAATGGTTTCGATAAAATAGAAAGTATTTTTTACATTTAGTTAGGAATATTTTGATTTTGCTTTTTTTCCTATTATATTTGTTAAGTGAGGGGAATTTGTAAAATTTGACGGTAATATAGGGCTCGGCCTGAGCTTTTTTAAGTTTTTCGATTTCCGTGATAAGTGTTTGTATGGCTGCCGAAGGGTTATTATACATTTTGCCAGTAATGGTGATATTTTCGGGTTTTTTGCCTGCAATTGATATAATTGTTACTGCTCGTTATTTTCGGTAAGTACTGAACAGGATCAGTTAAAATGTTACAAATGGTTTTTTGCTCCTAGGGTAAGGTATGCTAGGAGAGGCGTTGAGCAGTAAGGTTTCCATAAGGTTGCTTGTGCTGGGAATTGGGGTAATAATAGAGGTTTCGATTGCTTGCCCAAAGGGATGCTTTGGAGCTAATTTAGGTTGATTGATGCCGAGGCCTCAGTTAAGAATTATTTAATACAGTAGGAACCCTTTGCTTTATATACCAGCGACCCTTTTTTATTATGTTTGTGCTATGTTTGTTATGTTTATAGCGAATATAGCATTGTGCTATGTTTGTTATGTTTATAGCGAACATATCATTATGCTTAGGTAAATACCTGGTTACGTGACTTTTTTCCCCAGTTTGGCCTTGGTTATTTGGCCCCTGGCTTTTATGGCTGCGGGGTAAAAGCGTTCCGCTGGGGGTTAGCCCCAGCCCTCCTGTCCCCTGCCAGCTGTGGTCGTAACAAATGCATTTAAAATTTATGGATTTATTTGCAAAAATTATACACCCCCAGCAGGGAAAATAATTCAAAAAATAAAAATGTATTAAATAGCAAAATGCTAAAGATAGGAATTGTTTTAAATACGGGCAACCAGGGCACATTAAAAAAAATTGCCTTTAAAAATAGCCATAATTTGCAGCTATTCGATGCATGGATCAGGAAAAAACCCTGTATCCTGAAACTTTATTTAGCTGAACCTATTATTTTTATAATGGGTGTTTTATATATAAATCGGATAAAAATAGGTTTGGATAATACCTTTAGCAAAAAATAACCGCCACCCGCTAGATTAATTGGATACGGTTTAGTTATAATAAAAGTAAGGATCCAAAGGAAAAAAGGGTTGCAAAGTTCGAAAATAACAGTGCCGAGCAATTACGGTGGTCCGATAAAATATTTATAACAATAAAATTTAAGGGGCTGGCCAAACAAAAAAAGCCAAAATTGGCTGGCAAATTTGCCAGGGATATAGCCAAAATTTTGCTAAAAGAACAAAATGCATTTCAGCAGGTTTTAGTAATTTTTAAAAAATTAGCAATTTAAAAAAAAATGTTGAAAATTTTTATTAGGAACAACAAGAGAAATTTCGATACCGATACCAAAATGGACCAAAAACTCCTGGGATAAATGCATTTAACCAAAGGGTTGGAGAAAGGTATCAAGCCAGGCAAGTTTTGGGAATTTGCAAAAATGGGCCCCAGCAAAACCAAAAAACGGTTTATTGTTATAGCAAATTTAGTAAAAACGTATACGGTGCTTATAAAACAGAGCAAAATTTCTAACCAAAGGGTTTGTATTTATACTCATATAGTACCGGCCTATTTATTATTTAAGGATTGGCCAAGCGGTTTAAAAAGGCCAGAAAATTTCAAACTGTACCAAAAAATACCTGCATTAAAAAATAACAGAAAATGTTGGAATTGGGGCCGAAATAATCAAATTATTATTTATTATGGAAAAAATATATATTAAGCAAAGTATTAAGAAAATAACCCATTCCTATACCATTAAATCCATTTGCTTAAAAAAATTACAAAAATATGGCGGTGAACAGCCCAGGTTACGAAAGTATTTTTTGGGCAAAATATTTTTATAACGGTTACAGTAATTATTTAGCCAAAAAGTTGAAAGATAATTGGTTTTTTAAAGAAAAATAACAAAAAGCCACGAGGCTTACCGAGGCAAGGATAGCAGTTGCCCAAATGGCAGATTGTATTGTATAATTATATTAAAAAAGCGGCAGTCTTTGCCCCAGTACATAAATATCCCATGGTATATATAATAGGGTTATATTTGGATTATGTTTGCAAAAAAAGTTAAATATAAGCGTTATACGGAAAGGAAGGTTAGGGATCGGCAGGCCGGGTATTTCCCTCCCAATTATTAATATAAGCCAAAAAACTAAAAAGTTTAACCGAAAAAAGGGCCCGGTATGAACAAAAAGAACAAACCAAAAGGATTTTAGTAAAATTATAACAAATTATTTATGTTATATTAAAAAAATAATTATATAATAAGGATAATAATTGGTAATAATAGTTAATTGCGGATTTAACGAAAATTATTTTGCATTAGGAAGAGTAATAAAGTATAATGTACCGATATATTAAAAATAATAACTATGCAGTTTTGGAATTGTGGAAAAAAACTATTTATTTATAATGGTAAAATAATGGATTTAAAAACAAATCGATTCAGGTTCAAAATATCAGGGAAAATTTGCAAAGTTATTCTGAATATTATAAATATAAAAGGAAAAACCTACTTTTGGGTTTCCCCTGGTTTAAAAAGTATAATCCCTTAATAAATTGTGTTTCGAAAAAGATTTAATAAAAAAAATTATTATCGGAAAAGGAAAAAATATAATAGTTACGGGCCCCAAACCATAAAAAATAAAAGCCAGATAGAATTATTATAATAATAGCAGGATTTGGCAGTTAATCTTAACAAATTATACCGATAAGTTTGCAATTATTAGGCAATATTGGCCTTAATAATAAAAAACCGCAAAAAAGGGCAATATTATAAAAAAATTATAACCAAAATTGCAAACCAAAAAAGGGCGCAACTAAGGTTAATAATCAAAAAGCAAAAATAATAAAAAATTGCAATCAAAATTATAATCCTGTTGGCAGGAGAGGGTTTCTCCTGTTCAGTCGGCTCGGAAATCTCCAAAAAAAAGTGAATAACAATTTTTATAATCTGGGAAAATTCTATTATTGTGTATAAGGAGGAAGGAATTTATCTGCCTAAGGAAGGGCAAAGGACTGCCCTTTTATCTGCGCGAAGGCGATCGCCCAAAGGGCGATCCGCCGCTCTAGCCGCACAGGCCGGTTGGCCCGTGCGGGATCCAAAGGGGCCCAGAGGGTCCCTCCATTCCGTCCCCCTTTCCGGATCGCACGCGCACAGAATGCCTATTCCGACAAATCCGCTTAATAAATAAATATGCCAGTATTTAAAAAGTATTCCCAAAAAATACCATAAATATTAAAAACTGTTCCAAGAATATTTGGAAATAATATTCCCGAAATATGAACCGTTCGAGTACAAAATTAAGCTTAAACCCGGGGTTTAATTTAATTATTAAAAATTATACCGATTAAACCTTAAATAGCAAAGGTTATTACGCGAATAATTTACGGAAAATTTAAAACAAGGCATTATTCGACCATCGGATTTTTTTATAAACTACGGAATTATTTATGCCCAAAAAATGGAGAAAAATGGATATATATCGATTATCGTTGATTAAATAAGATTACGATAAACGATTGGTATTTTTTACTTTTTATCGACAAATTACAAAACCGGCTCGGCAAAGCCAAATAGTTTACGGTTTTAAACTTGCAAAATATACAGTTTATTAAGAATTTAAAAAAAGTGCCTTTCGAACCAGGTTAAAAACGTACAAATTATTAATAATAATTTTTAGATTTATTAATACGCCAGCCATATTCCAACGGATAATTAACCACGTATTACAGAAGTGTTTGAATATTTTTGCACTTGTTTACCTGGATAATATCCTGGTTTTTTCGGAAATATTGGAAAAATATAAGGAGCATATATACAAAATTTTGTAAAAGTTGCAAAATGCAAAGTTTTTAATTAAACCCGAAAAATGGGCGTGGCATATACAAAAAGTTATTTTTTTAAAATGTATAATTATACCGGGTTAAGTACGAATGGAACCAAACAAGGTATAAACGGTTATAAAAATGGCCTAAATTAACTAATATTAAAAAAGTACGAGGCTTTTTGGGTTTTTGAATTTTTACTGCCGGTTTATCCGCGATTTTAGCAAAAAAGTGCTTTTATTTACAGATTTTACCAAGAATAACACCCAATTCCATTGGGGGATACAAAAATAAAAGGTTTTCAACGTATTAAAAAAAGCTATAATATAAGAACCAGTATTAATTTTACCAAACCTAAACAAATTTTTCAAAATTAAAACCGATATGTTGAATTTTGCGATTAGGGCCCAATTTAACCAGCAAAATGATAATAAAAGGTTATATCCTTGCACTTTCCTATTATATAAATTTAATAAACCAAAATGAAATTATCCATTGCATAATAAAAAGCTTATAATTATTATTAAAATGCTGGAAAAATAAAATATATATTTGTGCCAAATAAACCACCAGGTTATAGTTTATATAAATTATAAAAACCTTGCACATTTTATCACCTGCTAAATTTTAAATAAATGATAAATCCGGTAAAACTAGTTTTTTCAGGATTATAATTTGCGGATCAAATATAGAAAAAGCTTGAAAAACGGAAACGCAAATATTTTAAGCCGAAACCGGACCATAAGGACAAAATGCTATTAAAAATGCATATAGTTTTAGTACAAAAATCAGATACGTTTTTGGTTCCAGTATAACGGGTGTTAGTAAGAATTGTGCGTTAGGAGAAATAAATACCTGAAAAAATTCATCAAATTTACAGCCAAATGGTTTATAAATACCAAAGGATAACCAAAACCTGGAAAAAATAATAACAGCACCATAAATTTACCGAAATTTAAGTTACAGTTTGCAAAGCAGTGAAAAATTGCAAAAGCTACGCCAAAAATACGGCTAATAGGTATAAACCTTACAGGTTATTTTAACCCCTGCCAATATTTAGCAAAATATAGCAGAAAATTATAATAAATTTTATGGTTAAATTTTCCAAAGCAAAAAAGCCTTTAATACATATCCAGTATAATAATATTTTAATAATGGTAAATAGGTTTACCAAATATATTATATTCCTATTTTATAAAAAAAGCAGCAATATTATAAAACTGGCATATATTTTCATCCGAAATATGATTATAAAAAACGGAATACCCGATAAATTGATCACGGACAAAGATAAACTGTTTAGTAATAAGTTTTAAAGGGCTCTAACGGCCAGATTTGGAGCAAAATATGCATTATTAATAGCCTATTATTTAAAAATAAATAAATAAACTAAGCAAACAAATTAAACCATAAAATAATATTTATATTATTATATAATTATAAACAAAATAATTGGGTATAATTAATTTTTATAGCCCAGTTTGTTTATAATAGTTCGGTATATAAAAGCACAAAAGTTACACCGTTTTTTGCAAATTATAGGTTTATATTTACGGTGTACAAAAAACCCAAAGCAGGAAAAAATGCTCCAATAGCAAAAATATAGGTTACAAAAATGAGTAAATTATATAAATATTTGCAAAAAAAAACTCGAGAAATTATAAAAATGCATATCCACCCAGGCAAATAAAAAAAGGCTTAAAAGCCGATTTTTAAAGAAGAGGATAATATTTATTTTTTGCGTTATAATATTAAAATAAAACGGCTAAATAATAAGCTGAATTATAAAAAATTCGAACCGTTTAGGGTTAAAAAATAATTTTGCCAGTTAATTACAAATTTTAGCTACCATTAATTATAAAGATTTATCCCGTTTTTTACATTTCCCTGCTAAAACCGGTACTGTTTGGTTCGGAAAATACAAAATTAATAAAAATTAACCCAAACCAGAAATAAGAAATTAAGGAAATTTTTAATGATAAGGTATATTATTATAAACGGTAGTACCTGGTTAAATAAGCAGGATAAAGCCACAAATATAATATATAAAAAAACGAACCTTATAAACTGCCAAAAAAAACTTTATAAAAATATTGGTAGGGGCAATTATAAGGGAATTAGCAAAAAAAAGAGAAAACTAAAACCGGCGTTTTTATGGGCAAACCATGAGAAAAGCCGGTTTTATTAGGTTATATTGGAAATAAACCCGAAATTTCCCGTTTAAAAAATAAGCGCACTATTATTGCGCTATGCAACCTGAGGAAATTATTAAAGCCTGTCGATTTATTTTGTGGAAAAAAATAAATAAATAGAAATTTGGATTAACCCTAAGCCCGTCCCAGCCAAAAGATAAAGGAGGAAAATTAAAAATAGCAGGCAAAAGTTTTGCAGGAACGGTATAATTACCCGGGCAGCTCTTTTGTATTTAACCCATTCCAGTTCCTTTATGTTATTAATACCCCGGAATAATGCGCGCAATTTACGGTTTAACCAAAAAAGGTTTTGCTTTCGCAAATGTTCCAACCAATTGTTAAAAGTGCAGCGCTTATCCTTTACGGCCCGAACAGTCGTTTTTAACTGTTGGTACTGGTAATTGATAAAACGGAATTGGTTTGGGGTAAAACCCAAAATATTATATTTAAAGCGATTAATACCAAAGTATTTTATGCAGCAAGATAAATTTTAAGAAAAAACAGAACATTTTCTTTGTTTAAGGATTTTAAAACAATAGGAGCAGGAACGTATGGGATTTGCAGATAAAAAAACGATAGCAAAAAGATCCTTCCAACAGAGCATTAAAAAACTGTTTATTTATATTTTTGCACCCGACCAGATATTTTGTTACGATAAAAAGGGATAGGTAAAGTAAAAAACGATAATATTTACCGATTAATAAGGGAAGGGCGGCAAAAAACGTAACGAAAGGGATTTGGCTTAAAAAAGGGAGAGCTAGTGTTACGACCAATCCAAAAAAGGGGCAGGAGGGCTGGGTAAGGCCCCCAGCGGTAAACCTTAACTCTGTTTGTACAAGAGGGGTCAAAAGTTATATAATCCTAGGTAATTTGGGATTTGTCAGACAGATTACGGATTAAAAGCCGCTAAGGTGGTTTGTAATTTGTCAGGCAAATCACAGATCAAAAAAACTTCAGGTAATCTGTAATTTGATAAGCAGATCACAAATTAAGGAACCCGGCAGGGAGGATGGAAGGGTCTGGTATAAGTATAAGAAGGATAGGTTTTTTACTGTTTAAATAGCTTTAACTGAGGCTTCGGTATCAGTTAACCTAAATTAGCTCCAAAGCAATCCCTTGGGCAAGCAATAACAAATAACAGTTCCACCCAAACCCCAAACCACGTGCAAGGCGACCTTGCAACCCAGTACTGCTTAACGCCGCCCCTAGGTGCCCTACCCTAGGAGCAAAAGGTTTGTGATTGTAACAGGCAGATCACAAAGCACCTCTTTTAATTTGTGATTTGCAAGGCAGATCACAAATCACCAGGTTATATACTTTTCTTACATAACCTTTATCTATTGCTGCAACTATACTACCCCGCCGCGGGGTTGAGATATACCGCTGGGGCTTAGCCTCCCAGCCCTCCTGTCCCTTCCAGGCGTAGCGTGGTCGTAATATAGTTGAATTTATTAATAAATTGCTGGAATTTGGCTGTATAAATAAATGCCGGTCCTTTTTGGCATAATTAAAATAGCTTTTGCTCGGTTATTTATTTTTTATCCACCTATTCAAATATTTTGGCAATTTTTTCGCTGAATTTATTGAAATCCGCAAATATTAGCTTAATAAATTTACTTGATTTGTTATTTTTTTAAGGTAATTAACTTATACGGGTTTGAACCAGTTTTTAATTTTGCCGTTAAAACGAATAGCAGTATAAGCTACTTTTTGGTAATTGTTTTAAAATTATCCTGATAAAACTTAAAATAGCTTTTATATTTGGCAAGGAAAATTTTAAACTTTCTTTTTTTTATTATATCTGTTCGGGGTGGGGAATTTATAGGTTGGGGTTGCCTTGGGCGGTTTTTTAAGCTTTTCGAATTTTTCGATAAAAATTTTTAAAACCAGGGCAGGGTTACTATAAACCTTGCCATTTATAATAATAGTTTTAATCTTTTTGGTTGCAGTTGTTATAGTTGCTATTACTCGTTACTTTCGGTAAATGCTGAATAGGATTAGTCAAAATGTTATAATTATAAGCCTTTTGCTCTTAGGGTAGGGTATTTAGGGGTGGTATTGAGCAGTATTAGGTTATAAGGTTGCCTTATATATGATTTGGGGGTTTGGTAAAATAATTATCTGTATTGTTTGCTTAAAGGGTATTTTGGAGTTAATTTAGCTTAATTAATACCGAGGCCTTAATTAGGAATTATTTAGGGGCTGGAAGCCTTTTTCCTTTTATATCCGAGCTGCCTGGCCGTTTTAGGTTCCCTGATCTGTGATTTGCAAAATAAATTATAAAGTATGCTTCTCGATATGTGATTTGTGGAATAGATTATAAAATATACTCCTTAATCTGTGATTTACAGAATAGATTATAGATTACCAAGTTACGTGCCCTTTTTACGTAACCTTAACTTTATTGTAACCGTGCTACCCGCCGCGGGGTTGAGGTGTATTGCTAGGGCTTAGCCTCCCAGCCCTCCTGTCCCCTCCGGGCGTAGCGCCGTCGTAACACTTAATGCGGAGATGGCTTTGGTGGCCGTGGGTCGATTTTTTGAAATCCCCATACAAAATAGTTTTTCAGAAATAAGCCTAAGGCACCGGAACGCCCTCCTACGCAAAGCTCGCGGTATCGATGTTGGAGGGTATATAAGGGAGTAAAGTTAGCTGCCCCTCACCTGAATAACAAGCCTGTAACTACAATCGCTTGGGGCCCTGCACAGCGCTAACTTTAATGCATTATAGGGCCCAGTCCAATTAAACGTGCACCCGCCGGCCTTGTGATAGCGCAAAGCATTCCTTTGTGCTTATTGTATTTCAACATTAGTATATGCAGTAGCATATGCGCCATGGTTTATTCACTTCAACTATCAATGTAGGCATGCGGGTTTTATTTTTATTCATTTTTTGCTATTAAAATTTGTGGAAATTCAAAGGAGTCGAAGTCGGTAGGGGATCAAACCTTTATTTTAGACAAACGCCAACTAACGACATGCAACTAACGAGCTTGGCTCACAGGCAAGTTTTTATGCCACCTTATCCCGGCAAGTGCCGGCACTTTCCCCCAACCATCCGGTATTCAATGAGCGGCCAGTTGTGGCTTGAACCAAGGCTGCCGCGGTGCTTGGTATCAATGTCACGTATGAGGCTTCCCTGCAAATAGGGCCGGTCAAGTGTCCCTCACAACTCCCACAGCTTCCCCTGATCGGAGGAAGCCGTCAGCCCTCTGCCGGGGCCACCAGCGGCTAGACCCTAGAAGGGACACAGCATCAGCCGCAAACCCCCTCCGGGAATAAACCAATAGTCGTAAACGGGCCGAGTCATTGTCCTGCTCGAAAGAGCCCAGCAAGCCAGGCAGCGCCCGCAGGAGCTGGAGTTCAGCCTGCATCCTAGCTCACTTTGCTAGCGTATGCCCTTGGGTCCGCGTCCGTTTGATTGATTCGGACCAGCCGTCGCAGGGCCAAGGCCAGGTTATTCGCCCAAGATCAGCATGATGCTAACGGCGTACCCCAGACAAGTGCGCCGGCAGAGCGGCACGCAGCCGCAAGCGCCGGCGGTTAGTGGAGCGCCCAGACGAGCGTCCACCATGAGCCCAGTCGTCGACGTTTACTCACCACAGGGGCCGCCGCAAACGTTGGGCAATGTGGCTTAAAAAAAGCATGCATTCGAACACGTCGCGGCGAGGCTTTTTTTTTTTTTTTTTTTTTTGCGCAGCACTCATCCCGTTTCACCAGGCGGCAATCATTTCCACCTTGGAGCCATGCAACGTCGCCTGCTCAGGCACCATTGCGACATCCCAACCGTCAGCAGCGCACCCGGGACTACCGTTATTGATTGCTTCCTCTGGTTCAAGCCTCTCGACTGCCGCCTGCTGTATGGCACCTGTTGAAATCCGCCCCTCCAGCCGAACAGATATCCGAATGCCTCTGGTTGCGAGAGCTTTCTGCTCGTAAAAGATTCGGCTGCGACTCGTGGTAGAAACGAATTAGTTCCTTTTGCCATCGCTGAAAAAGTACCTGGGTTGTCCGTTCCTCCTCGCTACCGGCTCTGCGTCAAACGCGAGCAGCGTGGGAGCGTTGAGTTTTGTGGTGTATTTGCATTTGTAGTGCATCAGCACCAGTCCTTCTTTACGCGCGACAATCGGTGGTTTATTATAGCCATGCCACAGTCCCATAGCCGTTCCCTCGGATCATCTCCTCGTCCTTTGCACGTGTCGGCCGCCGCAGGACCAGCTTCTCCGGATATAGCGGCCCATTGCCTGGCATCGCGCATCGCATCTTCGGCGGACCGGCGAAGGAGCTGGATATTATCTACATAGTTTGACATCCTCCGAGACGGAACCCGTTTCCGCGCTTGCCAGATCTCGCTGACATCTCCGGACGTCTCGGACAGAAAAGGCTCCCAAGGCGCGAACTTTGCGAGGTGCTGCACGGCCGCCCTGTATCGGCGGGATCAGCCTCGTCCCTGATGGGGGACGTGCGTACCTCTTGTAATAAACCCCATCTTCCTCGCTAAAGTTCATGCTCAGATAGCCGTCAAGGCAAACAATAGCGTGCCTACCCGGCCTTCGCAGCGACCGTGCCCACGTGTTCGAGGGCGTGTCGAATGGGTCACCCTAAGAATGGCCTCCGAACCCTGGGATGGTGCTTGTGTCGTCTTCTAGTCCAGCGGGTCCGTCTTCCAAAAGCAGTATAAACGCGCCGGGGAGGCCCTGGCTCAAATGCGTGGCGCCCCTGGAAGGCGATGCTGGACTTGACCAAGGAGTGTGGGCGAATGCAGGAGCTAGAGAAATGAGGATGCAAGCATGAGCGCGAGGGCATACCGCGCCCTCTCGGGCGACATCGGTTCAGGCCTTCCCGTGGAGTATTTGCTCCAGCGTGACCAGCTGGTCGATATCCGCCGCCTGAACATGGTCCTCGATCGGGCACACATAGCAACGGCAAACCTCATCTTCAAGGTGCGCGAGCGGCCGGACGTGGTTGGTCTCCTCCCGGGACCCGCGGCGGTAGGTGATCGAGTTATGTGGGGGCTGGGGCCCGTCGAGGGCAGCGAGGCCATCACGCCCACCTCGGAAAACGCCAAGGGACCTCGGGTCTGGTGCTCCTGATGCGTCCGTCACGGCGAACTAGAAGCCCGGCCGAGGAGAATAAAGAGAGAATCAAGCGAAGGGGTTGGGGCTCGGGGACGCCCACGGCGACGTCTTGCATGGACAGCGTTGCGGAGGAACCGGCGCCGAGTCTGCGGCATGTAACTATGGCCCGCTGAGGGTCTGGCTGAGGGTCTGGCTGAGGCTGCCGAGTAGTATACAAGTCTTGTGGGACGCTACGGTGCTCCTCGCGGTCTGAGCCGGGCCGCCAGTCGGCCTCTGGAGGCAGCAGTGACTTGACGTCGCATAGTTCTCAATGTCCGCACCATCACCAACCAGTCAAAGGTCCGATTCCAAATCCAGCGCGTCAGAACCACACCCAGCAGCCTCTTCGGACGTTGGGAGCCGGCGACAAGCGACATATCCCAAACGATCAGGGCCCGACACCATTCCGTGGCGGCAGCATCAACACCGTGGCAACGCACCGTTTTGGGCTGTCCCAAATCTTGGGTCTATCTCTGTTGGCTCTCCCTTTTTTTTCTTTCTTTTCTTTTTTTTTTTTTTTTTCCCTCTCACTCACGTCAACGGGGGAACGTCCGGCATTCCCCGTTGATTGCAACAAGGGGAAAACGGGCGAGAAAGGTCTCCCGGCGCCACCCTCAATAGCGAAAGAAAGTGATGGCGGGCACTACAGCCGGGGCAGCCCTCCGAAGCACCTGATTGGCCAGCTTTAAAGACCAGTTCAGCCCTGACTGCAGGCCAAACAGACCCGAAAGAAGCGGGCAGGAAAGCCCCCCCCCCCCCCCCCCCCCCCCCCCCCACCCCCCCCCC
>PYSS01000001.1:69328-267819 GCA_003049465.1 Magnaporthiopsis rhizophila
CACCCCCCCCCCCCCCCCCCCCGGCAACTCCACAATCCCCGAACCACAGGGCCCCGAAGCCAGGAGGCGCCAGCCGGGATGAGCAACGCGTAAGCCTATTAGCCCTCCTGGAAGGGCTACCGCAAGCCAAGCACAGGCCAAGGCTCACGCTATTTCGCAAGAAGCCGGGATTGCGCTGGTTTATTCACTAGCTGCACCCGAAGATCGGTTTCGGCCCGAATGAAAAGCTTTGGGAGGAAAGGCCGGTCAGAGAAGGCGATGCGTGCACTTGGAGCGCTAATTTGCTTCACTAGCTGCACCCGGGGATCAGTTTCGGCCCCACACGCTCACAAGCGCACATGTGCCGTCCTGGAGCGCCTTCTCTGACCGGCCTTCCTCCCACATCTTTCATCCTAAAGCTTTCTGCTTTGCCCGCAAAACCTCCTTCACCCAGCCCGTTCGATTTTGCTTTTGGTGCATGGAGAACGGGCGAGAGCAGGTGTGGTAGCCCAGCATCAGGGCTTCCAAAAGAGGCGCGCGCGGGTGGGTTCAAAAAGCAAAGACGAGTTGTTTTGCCGCAGGAGGCGCACCTGCCAGCCGGGAATTCCTCGTCGTAATTTCGTCCTTCCAGCCACAAAAAGGCTATGATAAAATTCCCCATGGACAAGTCGCACAGACCACCTGGCTTTCGGTTCAGCGTCGGCTGCAGAATATTGTGGCTTTATGCCACTTGCTCGGCTGCAGCTTTGGCACGCTGCGTTTGTAGTGGTGGATGTGAACCGCCTCTTTCCGTGCCTGGGGTTCGTGAACAGACCCAATCGCATGGCCTTGTCCATTGGGTAATGGCACCCGACCGCTCAGCCGCAAGTGGACACGGGTATCGGTGTGTGATGGACGGACGCCCAAATTAAGCCCAGTGGCGCCAGAATCAACGCCCTCCCCATCCCGGCTGCTTGCTTCTTCGCCGTTCCAAGAGTCTGGAACCATCTGCTTCCCCTTAGTGTTTCGCCACTAATTTCCACCTGAGAGCACCCTTGAAACATGGCAGTGGCTCCGAAATGCAGCACTCCCAGCAAAGTATAAACTGTCTTTGTTCTCTGGCCTGCCGTGACGGGATTGAAACATGGTATCCAGCTGCCGGGTCGCAAGAGCTCTCTGCATGGTCCCAAGCACTTGGCACGGTCTTAAGCTTTTAGCACGGTCCCAAGCTCTTAGCACAGTCCCACACGGTTCCAAGCTCCCTGCACGGTCTTAAGCTTTTAGCACGGTCCCAAGCTCTTAGCACGATCCCACACGGTTCCAAGCTCCCTGCACGGTCGCCACTTGCCCTCCATGTCGTCCAACTCGACCGACGCCTTGTCTTACCGGCGGAACGAAGACCGGGCCCGCGATGGCGTCCCAATCAGCATCATCTGCCCAGCCATTGCACTCTTCCTTGTCCTTCTCCGCATTTACACGCGAGCTTTTCTAGTCAAGAAGGTTTTTTTGGAAGACTACGCTATAGTTGGGGCTACGGTACGTGGCGGGATCCCTTAGCTGCTTCCTTTGCTCCCAAAGCCCCTGACCCCATTTAAATCTTGAATTTATGCTTATCTCGACATCTTTAGGCCTTTTCCATCGTCCTTTCCGCCCTTGTCGTGTCTTGTAAGCTGCACAACATGTCTCGGACCGGCCGGGTTCGCTCCGCGGTTGGCTCTTATGCTAATATTTTTTAGCCTTTTCCAATGGCGCTGGAAGACATTTCGAAACGGTCAGCCCCGACGAGTTTACCCGGATCCGCAGGGTATGTTTTTTTTTTTTTTTTTTTTTTCTCTCTCTCTTCTTGTGTGTGTGTGTGTGGAGACCCAACATCCTCGGGCAATATCCACGACATAGCAACTAATCGCAATGGATGTTTCGCGGCAGTTTGCTCCAGCCGTTTATATTGGCTATAACGGATCGCACACGCTTCTCAAACTGTCCATCGCATTCCAATACATCAGAATTAGCATTATGGCTCTCGAAAAGCATTTATGCTATGCCTTTACCGCAATCTTAGCCTGCGGGTTTATTTCTTTATTTGTCACTGCTCTTGTCAGCTGCGTACCTTTATACGCCGTATGGACACCTAACGTTCCGGGAGCCGTTTGCATCAACACTTTCGCTCACTTTACCGCAGCCCAAATTTACCAAATCACCATGGATTTTACCATTCTCATCGGTCCTTTTGTTATTTTGCGACACCTGACTATCGCTTGGCCACAACGAATATTTCTCGGCCTTGTTTTAGCTCTTGGGGCAATGTAAGTCGAGCTGTTTTCTTTATATATTTCGACTAAATGAAAACAGTAGCTAACGCCTTCCCCTTTCCCCCCCCCTTCTCTCCTTTAGGGGGTGTACCGTATCTGTCTTGCGTCTGCAGGTGCTTAAGCAGTCGGCAACTTCAACAGACAAAACATGGGATAGTGTCCCTAGCGCCTTATACGCCGTCATCGAAATAAACGTTGGTATTGCCTGCTCATGCATCGTTACGCTAAGGCCGTTATTCGGTCGATGGAGGTGGCTTTCCGGCGGAGGAAAAGCCGAGCCGCCACAAGCGATAACTCCTGCGCAAAAGCCTCCGCGCCCCATGGACCCTTTTTCGTTGGGCACCGATAGTACCCAAGTCCTCACTGTATCCGACGATATGGAGCTTGGCGCTGTGCATACGGCTAGTTATGGGGGCTCCACCAGGGCAGACAGCAGAGCTGGGGAAGATGGAGAGGCAGCTCCTCCGCCGGCGGCGCACTGTCAGAGCGCAACCCCCGCTGCCGGTCAGACGATGGGCAGCTTCACCAGCAAACACCTGTGACAGAAGGCTCCGATCACACGGACCCAAGTCGCCCAAGGTTACCTGTCACCCAGCCTGGCGACAAATGATGCCAGGTAATGGGCGCACTCGACCGGGCCTGCCGCAGCGTGCAGGGAGTGCTTCCGCAGCGACGCCATGCTCTCTGCCGCTGGAATGCTCGCTCGCCTCGGCTTCATTTCTCCCTCGGATATTCGTGCCGTGCAGGCACCCCAACCGGCGGCCCCAGCCGTTCCTGTACACAGCACTCAGACGCCATGGCCGATAGGAGAGGACTCAGGACCCGCCGGCGCCGAGAGAGGCGGCCCCGGCGACCGCGGCACCTCCCACCCTGGGCGGTCGGAATGGTTTCTAGTATGCCGAAACGTGGTAAAATGTAACGGCAAAATGGACGAAAAAATAGTGAAAGGTGCCGAATGGTCAGGATCTGCATTAAATTTTACGCAATTCTCTTTTTGTCACGGAGCGACCCCCAGCTCCCGCCCAACCTGTGTATATATACGGCCATCTGCCACAGATGGACGGGGGTTCTTTTCCTTTCCTCGCGCAACAACAAGCTCTTTTCCCAGGACCCAGGTATTGCACTGTAACACTTGAATGTGATGCGAAAACAAATAAGCTATAATTAACGCTAACAATCCTGCATTAAAAATGACGAGCTATATGAAATGATCGTGGCTGAGCGAGTGATAAAAGCAAAACTCGTCCTGAAAGGCATCAAACAGCCAATGTTGACGCTGTTGTAACCGACATTCCTGGTTGGTACGTTAGCGGCAACCATAATACCTTATGCGAGCCCCAAATGACCCACGCATTGTCTCGCTAAGGCGAATGCCTGAACAAGTAATATGTGGCAAAAGGGGATTAGGCATTCTCCGTATTACTTCAAGCGGTGGCGTGGCCGTCGAAGCTGCTGGCAATAATAACAAGTTAGTGAAAAAGACGGATCGGTGCGTTGCACCGGTTAACAGGAATAATTATACCCAATCATTTTATTTATAATTAATATAATAATATAAATATTGTTCCATGGTTGTTACAAACGGTTCTCTGCTCCTAGGGTAAGGTACGCTAGGAGAGGTATTAAGCAGTGTGGTGTCCACAAAATCCTTTGTGCTGGGAACTGGAATAATAATAAAGGTCTCGATTGTTTGCCCAAAGGGGTGCCTTGGAGCTAATTTAGGTTAACTGATACCGAGGCCTCAGTTAAAAACTATTTAACACAATAAAAAACCTTGATCCTTATATACCCGTGCTGCTTTTTATTTTTGGGGCTGGGGATACTAATAATACGTTGGTTTTCCTAAATATCAGAAATGTTCCTAATAACACTTTTGATACGTTTAGTACCGGGCGTATTATTTTGTTGCTATGTGACCTGGTTATATGGTTTTTTTCCCACCTGGCTTTAGTTATTTGGCCTTTGGCTTTTATAATTGCAGGGTAAAAATATTCTGCTAAGGGTTAACCCTAACCCTTTTATTTTTTACCGGTTTTGGTTATAATATTAGGTCCCTTTTTTTAGGCTAAATCCTTTTGGCCAAAATTTATAATCCTTGTTTTTATTGATCGGTAAATATTTTTTTTTTTATTTTATTTATTTTTTTTTGTTCTGATAAAATATTCGGTCGGATATAAAAAAAACCTTTTTCGGTACATTTTTCTACGGTTTGTTAAACCGATATTTTTAAATTATTTTTTTTATCGGGTATCAAAATATTTTTTTATTCCAATTGTAAATTTTGTGGTATTTTTATTTGCTATATATTTTCTTTTGATTTTTTTTATTATTTGAAATGTATTTGTTCCAACCGAGTAAATTGTAACGTTTTGGATCCATTCCAGGCCTAACTTTTTTATGCTGCTTTTTAATTTTCCAAATTTCGGAACAAAATAAACTTGGTTTTTAACAAAATTTATCGTTTTAAAAATAAACAAAAATATTTGCACAAATAAAAAAAATCCTGGTATAAAAAGTACGCTTGAATGGTTTGTTATAATTTGGATAATATTAAAGAATTGGAGCGGGTTAAATAAAAAAAAGCCAAACAGGCGGCTATATAAGCCTTTATTGTGCCCCTAAATTTGCTGGTTTCCGATTTTTCTCCGTTATCTCCGAGCTGGGCCAATCACAGGGTTAACCCTAATTTTAATTTATTGGCTTTATTTCAATTAAATAAATTATTTTGGTACGGGTGTTCCGAGCCAAAATCCAAATTTTGGCACTGGTATTAATTTTTTTCCAAAAACCTTCCGCCGGTATTTTTTAAAATTTTTTGGCACACCCTTTAAATTTATTTCTTTTTTCCAAATATTTTTTTCGATTTTGTATTTTGCTTATTTAATTAAATAATGCTTAATTCCGTCGATAATATTTTTGTTTAGAATTTTTTCAATTTTATACTTTTATTTTGAATCGATTTTTATTAATTTGTTACTTTTAAACCCTAATAATGCTAATTTAAACAAATTAACGTAAAAAACCGGGTGGTTTTTTATAATCGGTAATAATTAAAATTTATAATTAATATCGGAAACCTTTTTTAAAATTTTAAACGATCCCAATTTTTTATGGTTTAATTTATTATTTAATTGTTTTATTTTAATATTATATCGAAAAAAATAAATATTATCCCTTTTTTTAAAAATTAATCCCTTAATCCTTTTTTTATTGGCCTATATAAATATATATTATCGCAATTTTTTTAATTTTACCTAGAAATTTTTATATAGTTTAGTAAACTTTTTTACCTGTATTTTTGCTATTAAAGCATATAATTTTGCCTTAAATTTTTTATACACCGTAAATATATACCCGTAATTTGTATAAAATAATATAATTCCCGTACTTTTATATATTAAACTATTATATATAAATTAAACCATAAAAAATAATTATACCCAGTTATTTTATTTATAATTAACAAAATAATATAAATATTATTTTATAATTTGATTTATTTGTTCCGTTTATTTATTCGTTTAAAAATAATAAATTATAAAAAAGGCATATTTTGCGCTTAAACTTGCCATAAATTATTTTCAAAATTTGCTATTAAACAATTTATTTCGGTTTAAAACCATACAATTCGGCGTTCTGTATTTTGCAATTATATTTCGGATAAAAATATAAGCTAAATTTATAACTTTTGCATTTTTTTTAAATAACAGGTATATAGCATATTTAATAAATCGGTTAATTATTATTATAATACTATTATATTGGATATTTATAAAAGGTTTTTTTAATTTGGATAGCCCCGTAACAAAATCCGCCATAACTTTTTATTATACTTTATTAAATGCTAATAAGGATTATAGCAACCTATAAAATTTATACCTGCTAATTTTATTTTTTGCACAATTTTTGCAATTTTTAATTGCATTTTATATTTTGGCACAAATCCTTATAAACCCGTGGTACTGCCGAAATTTTTTCCAAATTTTAGCAACCCTTTGGTATCCATTAGCCATCTGGCTATAAACCTGCTGGATTTTTTTTGGGGTCCAATTTTTCTGCCGGGTTATTTTGGCCAGCACTTGTTACGCCGGAATCAGGGATCCGTTTAATCCTTTAGCCAAAATTATGCATATTTTTGGTGGCATATTTATCTAATAATTTAATTAATAGCTTAAAGCATTTGCTCGGCCGTTTTTTAACCTTTTTTTAACCTTAATTCGAAAATCATAATTTTAAAAAAACTGGCTTTATTGGATTTATTTTTTATTTAATGCTTAGCTAATGGTAAATTATAACAGATTTTTATAATTGGTATATATCATAATTTGGTGGTTAGCTCCGCACAAATATACCTTTTATTTCTCCAAAATTTTGATAATAACAAAAAACTTTTTATCGTAAATCTGATAATTCAGCTTAAATTTATTCAGCTTTTGCGAAAAAAACGCGCAAAAGTACAGCCTCCCTTAATCGTTTCGCTATTTTAGCTATTTTCCGATAACAAAATCCGACATATCAATTTTAACCTTAAAAGGTTTTTCTGGGTTTGGCATCGCTAATACCGGTGCTTAAACAATAGCTTTTTTCAGCAAATCGAAAATTATTTATTTTTATATCCCCCAATAAAATTAGGTATCGTTTTTGGTAAAATCCGTAAATAATATAGCCTTTTTGCTAAAATCTCGGATAAATTTTCGGTAAAAATTTAAAAATCCCAAAAAGCCTTGTATTTTTTTAACCGTGGTAAATATAGGCTAATCTTTTACCGCTTATACCTTTTTGGGTTCCATCCGGACTTTTTTTTGCCTAATAATAAATTCGAAAAAAATTATTTTTAGGGAATGCTATATACATTTATCCGGGTTAATTAAAAACTTTGCATCCTGCAATTTTTGTAGCACTTTATGCATATATTACTTATATTTTTTTAGCATATTTAAAAAAATCAAAATATTGTTTGAAAAGGATTAAGGTAAATCCGTCCGCTTATTATAACATTTTCGGAAACTTTTGCTGCAATTGATATAATTATTTACTGTTTATTATTTCCGGTAAATGTTAAATAAGATTAGTTAAAATATTGTAAATATAAGCTTTTTGCTTTTAAAATAAGGCATTTAAAGGCGGTATTAAGCAGTACTGGATTATAAGGGCGTTTTGCAAATAATTTAAGGGTTTGGTAAAATAATTGTTTATATTGCTTATTTAAAGGGTTATTTTAGAGCTAATTTAAGTTAATTAATGCTAAAGCCTTAATTAAATTACCTTAATACCAAGAAAGTTTTACCCTTTTTATATTTAGGCAACTTTTGTATTAATTTGGGGATTTGTAGCTTTGCAGACAGATCCAAAAATCCCCTTAGATTTGTAGCTTTGCGGATAAATCCAAAGATTCTATTAATGTTACGTGACTTGTTCGAGCTACTCCGCCGCGGGGTTGAGGCGTACCACTGGGGGTTAACCCCAGCCCTCCTGTCCCCTCCGGGCGTAGTGCGGTGGTAACAGGTAGGTGCATTGCACAACCAACCACACGCCCCAACTAAATATACAAAAGGTGCAGGGTAGGTCAGGTACATACTTTAACCTTAAACTAATTACATAATTTAACCTTAACCGGTATAAGAGCTACAGGGTAGGCTACCCTGGTACCTACAGTAATTATTCTTAATAATTATCATGGCAAGGGCGGGTAATAAGGCAACCTTTAGGATTCAGGCTGGCGCTAGGAGTACCATCCGTTAATTCATTTGTATCCCATCAAGGGAGGATATAGCATAGATCTCCCCTCGGCGCAAGCATACCAAGAACGCTAAACAGGTCTTTTAGCAAAAGGGAGTTAAAATAGCAATAAAAGGGAAAAAAACAGTGGAAATACACAATATAATATAAGAAGAATAATAATAAAAAAAAAGAAAGAAAGACGCACAACAAAAACAATAACAGAACACATCAGCAGCGCAGAGGCGTCGTGGCGATCGGAGTCGGCTCGCCGAGGCGGACAGAGGCAGCTAACCACTAGGAGCCAGGGTCTCGGGCGCCATCCATGTGAGCAATGGGCTGAGAGAGACCTGCAGACAGCGCTAGCCCGCAGCCTGGCTGCAGCCCTCTCCACACCACTGCCGGGCGGACGCCCAAGGCTTGAGCAGCCCCAATGGCTCAGGCCAATATCCCCCACCGCGAGCGCCCCTGCAGCGCTAACCCAGCCTCGGCCCTGCGCCCACTCCAATCTCGCGAAACCACGCGATCTCTCACAGAGCACGAACTTTGGGCACTGCGACCACACCTTTTGGTCACGGCTCGACACATATTGTTGCCAATGGCGATACCCGTGCTGGAGCCGTAAAAGGCTTCTATCCAAGTCTTGAGAGCCCAGCCGGATTGTTAGACGCATGATATCTGGCCAGGGTCGACTCGCGCAGGGCTTGGATCCGTGTGGGCAAGCCAGGCGACTCTCAGTGTCGGTTGAATATCATTGAACCCAGATGGAAGCCAATCGCATCGTGCAGCTCGCCCAGTGCGCCCGCCCGCTCCCTTTTGCACATGACGGAAAAAAAAATCATGGCAAAGTCGGCGCAGCAAAGTCGCCAACCGATTCGGCCGCACCCTGATGCTGCTTGTGCACTCGACTTGTGCATGCTACCGACTGCATTTGTGCATGCACCCTTGGAGATTACTCTGCCAAGGCACACCCTGCAGCCTGCACAACCAACGACCACCATCGCGTCATCGTCACACTGGAGCTTTTAGCCGCCCGGGGCCCCACCAAGAGATGGGGCGACGGCAGCATCCATCACACCAATGTCGTCGTTTTGTTGGCGCCAGAAGCTGCATCATCATATTTCGCCCGTGCGGGAAACCAACGCCCCGGCGCCTGGATGCAACATTTACCCCGGTTCGGTCCCCGCTAGACGCATTTTGCCAACAGCCCTTCTACCGCGGGTACCTGAGGTCTAGTCAGGGCCGCGAGCCCCGGGATCGTCCGCCTGGTTGACGGTAAGTCTACCTCCTCACTTCCCACCCTGGGACTCACATGCACCGGCGACGTCGACATTAACCTGAGCAGAGCCGACTCGGTCCTCAGCAGAGCCGACCAGACTGCGCTCGGTACTTTCCCGCTCCCCTCCCCCTCCGCTGTATTCACCAACATGATGACGGGAAAAGACGACATCGATCTCATTGTCTGCCCCGAGTTGGCATTCACAGGCAGCAATTTCCATTCCTCCCCAACACATCTCCCCCCACCCCGAGCCTTCAACATCCGGCACCCCGCCCTCCGGTACAACGCCACCGTCGCCGTCGGGTACCCCGAAAAGGTCGAGACCTGGCCGGCCGCGCCCGAATACTACAGCTCGCTGGTCGTGGTCGACGGCGACGGCGAGACGGTCGCCAACATCCGCAAGAGCTGCCTGACCGCGTCGGATAAGAGGTGGGGGGTGGGGGCCCTGGAGAGCAGAGAAGATGGCTTTGTCTCTGCGCACATTGACGGCGTCGGGCAGACGACGTTGGGGATATCAACCGACCTCTTCACTTTCCCTCCCCCGGCGTCGCATACCAACTTCCCGCCCGGCTTGCCTTCGCCCGACTTCGACTTTGCCCTCCGCGCCGTCGAGGCCGCCTCCAACGTCATCCTCGTCACCATGTCCTGGCCCGCACGCTCCAGAGCCCCACACCTTCAGCCGCACGCCCCTGGAGCCCGACATGGACGCCCTCACCTGCTGGACGCAGCAGCTCGTGCCTCTCATCTCGGCCGAGGACCGCGACGAGGTCATTGCAGCTTTGATCAATCTCGGCTTAGCCCTGGATTACCCCCTGACAGGACGCGGCCGTCTCCCGCATCAGCCTCTGGAACAAGCACCACCAAACCTCGGGTTACAACGCCCCGGCCACGGGAGGGGAGCCCATCACCCGTAATGACGCGCACCTCTAGGGCCAAGTCCAAGGTGCCCAAGCTTCAGATCCCGGGGCACACATGTGCTTCAGTTCCGGATGAAAAGCACACCTCCCAAGGGGACCCGACGCAAAAAAAACTCGTGCGGCAGGGTCACCCTCGAGACCTTGTACTCGGAGCATATCTTGCGACGGGGCAGCACAACCCCGCTTGTTCAGTGCGACCCCTTTTGCCAGTCCAGAAACAGCGCCCTCCACAGTCTCTTACAGCGCCGTCCCATCTACAGATTATCACCACATCCTCCACAGTCTCTCACACCGCCGTCCCATCTGTAGGCACCGTGACGTCTCTTTTTGCGCTCGAACCGGCCCTCCATTTACTGGACCGAACGGCCGGCGCGTGCAAATCTAACCCCCCTCCGGGAAATGCTCGAACCCCGATCCCTCTCCGGATCCGAGAAGAGAGGCCGTCAAGGCAGCAACCACGACGCGCTTCGGCGCATCACCTTCACCGAAGGAGATTCGGTTGCAGATCAGACCAGCTTGCGCACCCACCGAGGGCAATGGGCTGCTCCTGTGATTCCTGGTCCAGATTCCAACAGTGACTTTCGTGGACGGATGCCTGATATACCGAGACCTTGTTCGATCCCGAGACAGCGGCAGCCGGCATCGAGTTCGTTTGGTCCTGAAATCCCGAGGCATTCTTCGGTACCCCGATAACGCCGGGCAGCAACATCATGCCAGGGTGACACGTGCTCCCGAACTCACAGGACGCACCGGCTTGGTTCCGATCCCAA
The DNA here is from genome assembly GCA_003049465.1 of Magnaporthiopsis rhizophila. Classification (NCBI taxonomy): domain Eukaryota; kingdom Fungi; phylum Ascomycota; class Sordariomycetes; order Magnaporthales; family Magnaporthaceae; genus Magnaporthiopsis; species Magnaporthiopsis rhizophila. The sequence continues at coordinate 80,280 of PYSS01000001.1, forward strand.
CGACGACATCGTTGCTACCATCAGCAAGATCACGGCTGACTGTCCTCACCACGCTGTCAACCGGCCAATGGGCCCAATTGTGCAATCAACTAACCCAGCGAGGTATTCACAGCATCACTCACATTTACTAGAGACCGCCCGTTGGGAGCTGGTGGTGGAGCATGCCATAAACCCCAGCTGAAATGCACAAGACTAGGTAGGATCCCGGCGACCATCACTAACAACTTTCTCCTTCGATTCCACACCGCGGTTCCAGATCTTGGCTCCAAGACTCCAGGTGGAGAGCTAAGTCCAAGTGTGGGATTCGCCTACATGTTCAAGCCTGACCCCCAAGGAGTTGCGCGCGTAAATGATGGCCAAAGTTGCCCGCGACTGTAAGCATTTTTTGGCTATAGAGCCAGTGAGCAGGCTTGTCTTCATTACGAAAGGCAAGGTGTCGTTACGAATCTCGGCATCCCGCCTTGGTCGCCATGGCCCCTGGTCTACTGTTCCATTGTCGCCTCCACGGCCGCTCAGCTCCCGCGGAAACAATACACTTGCTCATATTGCGGGCCGCCGCAGCGGCGACTGGGGGTGCATGATATTAATGGTTCGTCCCTGTTGGACACGCCGATAGGCAATGTGACGGCCATGTTCCTTGTTCGCTTTCCGACATTGGCCGCAGGACGCTGGCCGGCACGCGGTTCAAAAAATCAAGTGCGAACGCAAAGGCAGCAGCTAGGCAGCTGTTTCGAAACGCTCAAATTAGTGCAAGGCTTCCTAGGGAAGATTCAGCACCCCCCACGCTTCGGACTTGTAACATACTCTAGAGTGAGATGGTGCGGCGTCGAAATTCCAGTGCGTCTTTTAACCAGCACCGCGAGAGGCTTATCGGTGCACAAAGAGTATAAATATATATATATACTCTGCTCGTTTACGTTACGCAAACCGAGCATAAATAATCCCGCAGAATACGCGGGACCATTGGACCATTGGATTGTTCTGCCATCACCGATTACATTAAAAACCTTGGGGCTTCTCTTAAATTGGCAATCACGTACTCCCTCCCCGGCGGAGTCGGCGCGGGAGTGCTAGTCCATTGTCAGGCCGGCCAGCGCCATGGCTCTAACAATCACACGACCCGGACGCTCCCTCCCTAGCATGTCGCGACTCAGCCACCTCTGCTGATGGTGATGGCTTCGACGGTGTCGGCAATGGTCTCGACCGTGTTACCGGACCGGAGGCGGGGGCGTTAATGGCGGCGACGACGGTTCTTGAGGCGGGCCGAGGGGTAGGCGGTGTTGTCGGCTGGATGGTGGCCGGGAGAGACGGGGACGTCGATACCGCCGGGGAGGCTTTCGGTTTGATACCAAGTAGCGGCGTTCGTCTCGGCGATCTGTACGTCCGGTGCGGCGAGTATTGCGTTCAGTTCGACGTAGCGAGTCACGGAAGGCTTCCCCGCTTGCCACGCTACCAACGTCTCGGCGTATAACGGGAGGCTCCGGGGGACGGTGTCGGCAGCGGAGCCGGAGCCTGGCGTGTCGACCGGGTTGGCGTGGTCGGAGGAGCAAGCTGTGGGACGTGGACGTGGAATGGCTTCCCGTTCGGAGTGGTGCCAAAGTACCGGCGCGTAGACAAGGCTCGTCGATGGTGGTGTGGTAGGAGGTCGAGCCGTCTCGGGAGGCCCGGGGGTGCTCGGCGGCGATGGAATAAGGCCAGAAGTGGCCGCAACCGCCGTGGACTTGGCAGCTCCTTTGGCAGTCGGAGCTGGACGGAGCTTCTCGAACTTTGGGATCCAGTCCTTGTACTTCCCGGGCTCCTGCCACTAGTGGTGCTTCTGACACAGCCCAAGGCTGCTGAGGTCCTCCAACAGGCTTTTCGCCTCCGGGCTGAGCCGGCCCTCGTCGACAATGCTCTTGATGACGACGGTAATCTCGCGGGTACTCTCATTGCTGATGTCGAAGTTGCATGTAGGCTTGTGCTTGCTGTACCCGTGGCGTTTCAAGTAGCTGCCTCGCGCAACTTCCAGAAGCTGCGCCAACGACTCGGTCGTTGACGGCCATGTTGTGGCCGGAGCGGGCAAAGGAGAGGCCATGTTTGGCGCTGTCGGGTTTGGGATGAAGATACAGGCAGGTTTGTAAACAGGTCGCGTTGTCGCAGTGCTCGTAGCGATTGCATTGGCATTACAGCATGGTGGTTCGACCAGGTTTATATACGCTCTCACCCTCTGACTGTTGGCCGCTCATGGAGTGTACTCATCCAGCTGCTCGCAGAGGATATCGACGAAGCAAAGTGGCGGCGGTCAAGCGCCGGACGGCCTCAAGGAAGCCAGCCAAGGTTGACGGAGAAGGGCACCTTCGCCCCGTACGTCAAGATCTGCTCCCTCCTCCATATCGATACCGACATCCGCGACCCCCTCCTGGCCAGCCTCGACCCCAGGGACACGGGCCCTCCGGCTGGGTCTACGGCTTCCGCTTCCCCGCCGCGCGCACCACCACCGCGCTGCGCAAGCCGCACTCGGCGCACGACTCGCCCAACGCCGCCGCGAGACCATGCCCTGCCCCAGCTGCCAAGTGCGCCACATCGAGTGGCTCGAGGTCGACGCTGCGGCGGCGCGCCGCAAGGTCGAGGCATGGCGGGACTGGGTGGCGCGCGAGCCGTTCGAGGGCCGCGCCCTGAAGAAGGAGTGGGCGGCGCTGCTGCGGATGGAGAAGCTCGGGCAGGAAGGATAGTGGGAGCGGTTTATCAAAGGCTCCGGGGTGCCGAGAACATAATAAAAGCCCCGTTTCCGCGAATAGCTGGGCAGGCGTCTCTGGATTCGACAAAGTAGCATCTCGTGATAGTTAGGCAACGACCTTTTCCCTAGTAGATACCCGAACTCGCATGCCAACGTCCACCCGTTAGCGCGGCCAACCTACTGCCCAGTCAAGGGCTGTCCCCTGTCGGAAGGTGGGAAGGGATTCAAGCGCAAGAACGAGATGATCCGGCACGGGCTGGTACGCGGCTCCTCCGGATACGTTTGTCCTTTCTGCCCGGACTGCAAACGCCGGTACCCCAGGTCGGACAAACTGCAGAGGTAGGCCCTCTCCCGATGATTTTTGCCGCTTTAGTGCTGACATTGTGGCAGGCATGCTCGTGTACATCACATGGACAAGGACAAAGACGATCCGGTCTTACGCGATGTATATTGGCCACTCGGGACCCTTCAGACGAAGCCATAGTCGGCTCAGAGCCGCACGAACCGCCGAGGACAGCGGTAAAAACCATCCACAAGAAGTCGGGCGAGGCTGTCGCGTCTGTGCTGCGTAACCCCCCGACGCAAGCTAGTTCACAGTCAGTCCGGCCCGCCCGAGTCGGTGCACTTCGACACCTGCGTCGACGTCCGGACCTTCATGTGCCTAGACCGACCGGCGGCCGTCCGCGTCGAACGCCAGATTGAGGCCGGAAAGATTCTATCTGGTCTTTTCCTTTTGATCCCTTGGCGGCATGAAGTCGAAGAGCTTCTCGGTCGGATCGCTATTTTCCTTTGATCCCCCACCCACAGCATCTTTAAGACGAAGCAGCATGCTGTAGAAGCGTTGCCACGCTCGCAAAGTTATCACCACTGCCACAGCTCCTAGTGCGCACAACAAGAAAAGCGCCGCATATCTTTCTCTCTCCTGGATTGCCAGGATAGAAGCAAGAGTGGATATGGGACCGAGCACAAACACCAGTATGTTCATGACCTTCAACTCGTCGGCTTGGAGCTGGGCCCTGTGCGCCTCCAAAGCGGAAAGACGAGCAACAAAGTAGTTGATGTCCGTCTCTGCTCTCATTTTAAGATCATGCAGTTTCTTGTCGGCGTCCTCGAAATCAGATATCAGTCTTTCGCAGGGGAAGTCGATGGCTTGTTGATACTGCACAATGCTGCTCGCCACCTCGAAGCGGTTCAGGTTTGGAATACCTAGAAGTGCCGTAAGCCTATATTATCACAGTCACCTTGTTGATTGGGTTTCTCCTTACCTGGCATTTTCGCGAACCGGAACCGGCCTTTTATGAGATTGAGTGTGGTGTTGGTGCTCTCCACGGCCTCCATGATGAAGTAACGGAGCATTTGCATGCAGTCCGTTGCCTCAGCCTCATCTGGGTCAAATCCTTTAAATCTCCAGAAGCCGTGGACTTTGTTCTCGATGTATTCGGCAGCGTTCTGAGCCTCCTGCAAAAAGCAGATGGTGTTTGCAACAGCCACCTTGAACAAATGGTCCACCAGGGAAAGCTCCCGGCCCTTGCTGAATGTGGTAGCCCGCTCGTGCAGTTCCGCCGGGTCTAGATTGCTGATCCAATCTATGAAATCCAACCGGAGGGCCCGGTGTGTGCCACAGTAAGGGGTCCTGTTCGTGGCGAACTGCGAACCAAACGCGGGGCGCGGCAGCGGATTCCTGTATCCACACATGGTGCGAGGAGGCGGTAAAGGCAGGAAGGAGTCAAAGATAACAATGACTTTTTGAGGTTAGTTCCCCTCCCAAAAACACAACCATACAACCCTGTCCATCGTGATAGCGCACCTGTTGTAACACCGCAGTGCTGTGGTACAGGAACAACTGCAACCGAAAAGCGTTCGTTGAGAAAGAGAGAATCCGAATTACGCAGCCTCAAGGAGGCAACGCCTTGTCTGCATACGTTCTGAGTCTCCCATCTTATCTGCTGCGTGATGTGCCATGACCTCGGCCCGCCGTCACCAAACTTGTATGGTCTGTAAAAGCCTGCGGTAAAGTAGCTCGCCGTGCAAGCCTCCGAGACGGTGTTGGGCGAAGGGTGAACAGATTGGAGATACTTGAGCAGAGGGCGACCGCTTCGCTGTTTTTCCTGATCTCGCACATGGCCCTCGAAAAAGTCCGGGTCTAAGCCATAGCGAGAACCAAAGTACTCGATCGTGTCTCGTGAGATGTCTTCAATAAGAAAGAGTCGAATGGAGTTGGGTTCGAGGTTGTTCTGGGCAGTATATTTGGTCATCGCAATCCCGGATTCTAGTCGGGGACTTACGCGTAGGCGCGCAGATAAGGAGTGTGATTGGCCAGGCTCAATGTCGACAACGACAGCGTCGAACTTTGTAAGGCCTTCGTCTTTAGGGCAGCCATGACTGCGCCAAACTTCCCAGTCGTGCTCGTCGACAAATTGTTCCAAGACCTGTAGATAGGGGTGGGTACTGAGGAGCTTCGTCAGATAGCGTTGGTAAGGGCCATGATGACGATCCTCGATGGAAATTGCAACGTCTCCGCCGCGAGGGGGAGCCATTGACTGTGGGTCTGGAAGATGGGAGGAGATGGTTTTTTGACAATATCGTTGCACTCTCCAGAGAGACAAAAAACGATGCCACCGGCGGCTAGCCATACGTGTTATAAGATCTCTATCCTAGGGGGGTTCGTCAATATCCCCTTGTCGGTGGCATGGCACGGTTATGCGCCATAATCAGACGAGATATTGTCTTCGAAGATTCCGTTCTTACCCGACGTCGAGAAGTGGTGTGTTTCTTCGGCCGCTATTTACGCCGCGACCTGCCAGGTGCTTAACGTGGCGTTCCTGGACCAGAGCCGGGCCAATAATGTCAGCTATTTCCAGCCACAACAAATCATGGGTCGATTATGGACGCTTTCTCTTGAGACTACTTTCGCTCAGTGGCGCGATGATCATTCCAGCAACGCAAATGTCATGGCAGTGGAAGCCTTTGGCGTAAGACCTTTCACACTCGGGTTGCCGAGATGGCCCATAATCACGCAAGTTTCTCATGTCCCATGACGATCACCTTGGAACGTTGGACTCCGGCGCCGAACCGTTCGAGTGGTACCGGGCGCGATGAGACCGCCAGTGCTGGTGCCGCCGATCATATCGACATAGCCGCAAGGCTTAGGCGGGGATGCGGGGTCCACGGCGGCCATCAGGCTGCGGAGGATCATCGGCGAGGACAGGCCGCGCACGCCGCCGCCGTCGAGAGCGAGCAGCCGGATGTGGCCGCCGGGCATTGCAAGCTGTCTTTAGAAAAGACGGATGGCTTGCAGTGGGGTGCTGGGATGAACAGCTAGAGGTGGGAGAGGAAGGGGGAGAGGAGGGGCTGAATGCCGCTGTTGGCGGTCGCGAGCCAGGCTCAGCCGCCGCCACAGTCGGCATGGCGTTCCCGCGCCTTCATTCATCTCATTTGCCAGGGAGCTGCGCTCACTCTTTCTTTTGGCGAACCAAGAGCCAGTACTTCAGCCTCCGCGAACAGGGGCAATAGGCGGGGGCTCCCATACGCCTAATCCACTGCATTTCGTCTTTGGTGTCTGCCGTGGACGGGGGCCCCGGCGGGTGGTCTTGTTAGGTGCCAAGGACGTGCCCTGGTGGTAAGCGTTGTGTTTGGTTCCTAGAATTGGGACTTCGTGAACCGGATTCCTGAGGGTGATGCTTGTGGCCGCCGAGGCCGAGATAATCTTCGAGACGATCGCCAAGCTGGACATGTTGACGCGGCCGTTCAAGTACATCAAAGACTAGGGGGTTGGTGGCTGGACGCCTTACAGCACTCGAAGGTACAGAGTTACAAGGATAGTAGAGGTTAAATCTTAAAATCTTTCCTAATTAAGCCACGTATTTGGGTACACTATCTCATATAGAAAATCGTATTTAAATCAATGTATATCTACTTAAGACCCTACCTAGTAGAATCTTATAAAATCGCCGTGATTTAAACCCTTGCCTGGTGTTACGTCCGCGCTACGCCCGGAGGGGACAGGAGGGGTGGGGCTTGTAACAAGGGGATCAAGTCGGCTTGGAGAAAGTTTCTCAAATTAGTGATAATCTCTCAGGGCCTCAAAAAGATGCTTAGGGAGCCAGAATCTCCTCGAGGGGTCCCTTCGAGAGGTGCCCTCTATATAGGCCACAGGGTGGCCCGTGCAAAGCCCTAGGTACGTATCTAGGTGCGGGGTAAAAAATAGGGTACAGTAACCGAGCGCCAACCTCCTGCAAGGGACTTGTGTTGGCGCTAAGCGCCCCAACGGGGGGTCATTGTTTTATTTTAGCCCTTTCTTATAGCCTCCTGTTGGTCCTTTCCTGGCCGGCCTTTTTTCCCTTGGGCCAGCTTTCTGTCCGTGGGGATCGTCCCCGTGTAACACAATCCTCCCCTTCCCAAGGCGCGTTCCGAGCCTTATACCTATAAGTTCTTGGGCTTTTTAGGGTAGCGCTAATAAAAAGCCCTAATTTTTTCTTTTGCTGCTTTTCCCTTAAAATTTTCCCATGGCTTCCAGGTATTGTTCTTATTATCGAACCTTTGCCATTTAACTTCGTATTTTATAATTTTTCCCTCGTTTTTGGAATTTTTAATTTTCTCCACGTTCCATTTATCCTTCAGGGGAGGAGCGTCCCGTATAATTTGGTTAGGATTAGGCCGAACCTGGATACCGGCGCGGTAGGGCTCGATAAATAAAATATGGAAAATGGGGTAAATTTTTTATAACGATAGAAGTGCAAATCAGATAGCTAAGAATAATACAATTTGGAGGATTTTAAAAGGATTAAAAAGTTTTGCATCGAGTTTTTTGGCAGGGCATTATATTTTGATATTCCGGGTATTAAATATAACGAATTATCCTTTGGTAAAAATAAAAAAAGCTTATTATTTTTTGTCCGCCCAATATTTTATATAGTTCCGGGTTTTGTTTAGGTATAAATGCGTTTTATTATAAACCTTGTGCATTCAGTGGATATATAATTTGCTTACCGGGCAAAACTTTGTACGCCCCGAGCGCAATAGGTTATAAGCTGCTAAATTAAACCCATAATTAGCAAAAAAAAAGAAATACTTATATTAGAAAGGAAAATATTATTATAAACAAATTCTGCCATAAGCAAAAGGTTTACCTAATTAAATATTTTGTAATTAACAAAAAACCGGAAATAAGCCTCCAAATTTTAATTAAATCGTTCAGTTTATTTATCAGTTTAAAAATAAAAAGCGGTACTTATTTTAAACTTTATACCCACTAAGCTAAAAAAATTTTGCTATAAATGGGCTATAAATCTAAAATTTTTATTAAAAATAATATTTAATAGCACATTATAAAATTGCCAGTATTTTTTGGCAAAAATGCAAATAAAATCGTTTATTTTTTTTTTTTTTTAAAGGGCACAAAATAAGCTATTTTGGTAAAAGGATCTATTATTACCCAAATGGAATTGCACTTATAATTAATAAAAAAATCGGTAATAAAATTTATAATAATGGTTTGCTATAGCCAATAATGCAATTTTATGGGCTGCAGCAATCCAAATAACGCATATTTTAATATTTTATTATATTAATACTTAAAATAATTTTTTATATAATCCCTAATATTGCCCTTTATATTTAGCTATTAAAAATATTTAATAATCAGTTTGAGGGTTTTGTTCATTTTTATATGCCCGGTAATTTTAGTATTATATTTAAATTTAAGGATTTTTTTTTTAAATTTTAATTAAATTGGTACCCAAAATTTATTTTTCTGGTACAAAAATCTATTAATAATATTTTTTTTTTTAAAAGTTTGTTAAATATTTTTGGTATTTGGTATTTGTTTAACCGATCTGTTTAATTTTATCCGTAAAAACCGGTTTCCATTTAAAAATTGGAATACTATAAAATTACGCGGATAAAAAAAAGGGCAATTATAAAAAATTATTTCCTGCAATAAAATGTTTTTTTTGCAAAACCGTTATAATTGGCTGGTTTTTATTTTCTTTTTTTTTAAAACTTATATTGCTCAAATTTTAAAAGGATATTGGCTTTTTTATTTTATTTCCCCGGCCGGTAATTGATCAAAAACCAATAATTTAAAAATTATTGGGCCTATTTAGCTTATTATTGGTTAAAAATTTTGGTTATTATAAAATACACCAGGTTCTGGTGATTAATAAAAACCTTAATATAATATTTAGCACTTTTCAGGTAATACTGCTATTTTGCGAAATAATTAATAATTATTAAAAGCTTTTTATTATAAATTTTATAATTAATTTTGGCTGGTATCATTTTTCGGGAATAGAAAATTATAAAGTATAATTTTTTATTTTCCGGATTTTGTTAAAAAATTATTGCACCAATAACAAAATTGCACAAATCTGTTTCAATTATTATTGAAAGTTCCGGATCGAAATATTATAATATAAATGGGCTGGTAAAGGCAAATTTAAGCATATTAAAAGCAATTTATATTTTTGGCATTTAAAACCATTAAAATTTCGGAAAAGCATTAACTATAATTAAAGGTTTTATAATTTTAAAAAATCTTTTGATAAATTTTTGGTAAAAATTAGCAAAATTTATAAAAAATTAATAATTTTTTAATTATATTGGTTTTTTTTAGCATAATACAGCATTAACCTTATTTTAAAATATGCTGATTTTTTTGGGTTTAATAATATGGCTAAAAAATTTGATTTTTTGGATTTTTTAGTAATATTTGCGGGATATTATAATAAAATAATATTTGGAAAATATTTAAGGATATTTTTTAATTAATTTATTATATTTTTTTTTTAATTTTTGCGTAAATAAAAATATTATTTAAATAAATCAAAATGCCTATATTTATCAGGTTTATAAAAATGTGGTTTATAAAATTCTGAAAAATGGCAGGGGTATTAATCAGGCTTATAAATATAACGGTAAATTTAAAAAATCCATATTTGCATCGGAATATTATAAATTATTTATATATTTTTTTTATTTTGATTAGGTTAAAGCTTATTTTAAAATCGATTTTTATTATTTATTGGGCTTTGCTAAAACGATCCTAAAATTCCGTTATAAAAGAAATAAAATATTAAATGGGTATTATTTTCGAGTTAAGGTTATAATAATTAATAACAAGCTTTAACAGGTTTTTGGGGTTCTTTTTTTTTGCAAAAAGGAGGGGTAATCCTATTGCCCTTTTTTTTTGCTATATTCGACCGGCCTCAAGATTTTTATTCAGCTAAGGTTTAAAAATTTTGTATTTTTGTGCATTTAAAAAATATAAGGGCCCCCAGGTAAGTTTGGCCCTTTTTTTAAATATTATTTCGTAATTTTATAGCTAATAATCCGATAATTGCATAGCGGTTTTTTTTAATATTATAAAAAGGAATTTTTTAAATTTATCAGGTATTTGGGCTAATTTTTCAGGCAGATCGGGGTTATTAAATTCCTTAATAAAAAAAATAATAACCGGTATAATTATAAAAAGGTCCGTAAAGTTTTTGGGGTTTTGCGGTTTCCTGGAGCGGGACTTTTGATACTTTTTGCAAATATTAGTATCGAAATAAATATTCTCGGGTTGCCTTTTTAGGATATTAATAGAATAATATCGAGCTATTTATTAAACGGGTAATAAAATGTTACAGTTTGGGTTAAAGTTGGATATATTAAAATTAATAACCGACCGGTAATTTTAATACTTAAAAATAATATTAAAAAGGTATTACCGAGCCGGGTTTTTTTTCGCCTTTTTATAATTAATTATAATCCTGGGAATTTTGCAATTAACCATATATTGCTAAAATTTGGCCATTATTAAAATTAATACCAGATACTTTTGATAATTTCCGGTATTAAGCAAAATATGGACAAAAATTTTCGGCTGTTTTTTAATCCGGAGCATTATATTTAATATAAATTTTATTATATTATTGTCAGGTTTTAAAGCCCCGGATCCCTAATAATTTAAATTGGTTATAATTTTTTCGAAAAACTTATCATAAAAGGATTGGTTATTATAGGTTATTAGCCCTGCAATTTTAACTTTTTTATTAAAAGTTATTTTTTTTTTTTTGAAAAGATTAAAATTTTTAGGTTTTTTTTTTTAATGCTTATATTTTTGGCTAACGCTAAAGAAAGTTCCCGATTAATAATATCCTTTTTAATATAACAATTTAGGGTATGGTACGCATTTTTGCCGCATTTTTAATATTTGGTGCTTTTATTTTTCCGGGCGTTAATATTCTTTTGGTTAATACTTTTAAATGCAGCTTTAATACTGGGCCAAACATTGTTCTTTTTGGCTTTTTTAACCGGTTTTTTTTAATTAATAGGGAAATTTAAGGAATAATTTTGGCATAATTTAAAATTTTTGTTGCAAAATTAGCCTGCATTCGAATATTTTTTTATCGAAACGGGCTTATTTTTTTCTTTTTTTTTATTTGTACCGGGATTATTGGTTTGGAAGCGTTTATTTGACAGTTTATTTACTTTTATTTGTTTATAAATTTGCCCTGCTTTTTGGTACGCTTCGAAAAATTTGGCATTTTTTTCAGGAAGGGTTTTTTTGAAAAAATAAATCAGGATAATAATTTATCGGGGCAGGATATTTTTAATATAATTCCGAAACATAACCCCAATTTATTTTGCAATATAATTATACTGAATTAGGATAATAAAATAGCTGATAATATTACCCTTATATTTTAAAACACAAATTTTGTTGGTTTCCGTTCGTTTTTTGTTAGGGTTTCGATAATGGTCGATAAGCGTTTATAAATAATAATTTCAGGTATTTTCCATTTTAAACTGTTTTAAAACCTTTATTTTAGCGGTATAAAATATTAAAATTTTATTTTTGAGCAATAATTTTACCCAAAAAATTTTGTAATAATTATTAATAAACCTTTCCGGTATTACCTTTATATATTCGGTAACCTGGAATTATTAATTATCGAATTTGGTTTATAACTTATCAAAAACTGGGAAATATTTAAGGATTATCGGGTTTTGGATAAATACCCGGCCGTATTATTATATAGGGGGGTTTAATAATAATATTTGGCAAAAGGATTTCCGAGCGGGCGGTTTGGGGGGTTTTTTGCCTGGTCCTTCGGGTTTTTGGGAATCTTTATTATCGGAAAATAACGGATTATTACTGTTAAAATGCCCCGATTATTGTATTGCACTAGCTTTTTTTATTAAAAAAGGTCCAAAACCGGCAAGCTGGGATAAAAACTCCTTTTGGATTTATTCGTTTATGGTTTAAATTAGTCCGGCTAAAATAATAAGGATTTTATACCGAAGCATAAAATTTGTTTGTTTAAAATTGAAGGGTAACAAAAAATATTGGTCGTATAATTATTCAACTAAAAGGATATTTCGGAACAGGGTATTTTTAAAAATTTTTAAACAAGCAAAAAATAATAAGCATTACAACTTAATAAATTCCAAAAAAAAAACCGATAAGGTTAATCCGATCGCGGATATAACGTCCGCTATTTCGGGTAACCCGTTTAAAATTGGAAATTTTTGTTAATATTCCTCCAAAAACCTGCATGCCCAAACCTTTTATACTTGCTGGGCGGTTTTTATGCAATTTCGCAATTCCTGTTCCAGTTTTTTTTGCTTTTTTTTAGCGCAATTTAAGCACTGCTCCGTACCTTGCACCTAATAATTTATAATTCCTGCCTATATTTTGATTTTGTTAAATATAACGGTATATTTCCCGTATATTATTTTCAAAACCTGCCGGTAAATATTTTGTATTTTGGTTAATTTTTCAAAAGTATAATTTTTAACATTCGCATTATCCATAACTTTCAAAATAGCTTTTCAAACTTTTGCAATAAACCTATTACTTTTATCAATTATTTATTATTCGAAATTTCAAGCTTGGATTTGGATTATTTCCATTTAATTTTGGATTATCTCGAAAATAGCCTAATAAATTAAACAAATATATTTATATTTTTTTTTAAATTCGATTAATTTTTTTTGGATGGCCTTAGGAACGGCCGACCAATTCGGGATACTTGAACAAAAAGCAAGCACAATATTATAAAGGGTAACAAATCCCTGGTGGATATTTCGCATTTATGCCTTATATTTAGGGTTTAGCCCTATAAAATAATATCCGGCAGGGAATAATACGGGGGCAAATTATCGGCCTTTATTTCCTTACCATAATTTTTTAAAAATAGAAAAAAAATAAAATATCAGGGCCTTTTTTATATCAATTATAAAAGTATCCTGTTATTCCTGAAAATAGCTGGCGCTACGGAAATAAAACCGTCCTTTATTTAAAGCAGGGGGTCCTTTTTTCACCAATTATATCGGGATATCCGGGAAAAACAATATAAATTATTTTCCTATAAAAAAACCTGCTATTTCGGCCATAATGGACAAATTAATAAAAGGTTTCCGGTTATCGGCATAATTTAAAAGGGGTAATATAATATTAATAATCAGCTGGGCCTATTTTTTATCCATTTTGGTAAAAATACCAATGCTATATTTAAAAACTAAAATAAATTTTTTTTAAATTTTAAAAATAATTGTATAATTTTGGATATCGGCAGCAAATTAATTATAATATCGGTTAATTTTATCAATTAATATGGTATTTGTAACATTAGCCTCAAACCTATGCGCAAAAAACAAAAAGCGGGTAATTTCCTTTCGAAAATCGGTAATTTTCTATCGGTATTGGTCAAAAATTTCCGTAAATTTATCCATTAGCTTGTTATAAATCTGGTTAGTTTAAGAAAATCCTTCCTTGGTACTTTTGGCAAAATTTTCCATTTGGTGGATAAAACCTTTTAGGTATTATTATTTCTCGTTTAAATACCCCGTAAAATTATTAAAAACTTTCCTATATTTGTACTATAACCGTTTTTCGATAACCTTTACCCTTTTTTGGATATATCCGGCAAAAATCTTGTATTTTTTTTTTTGCCTGGCCTGGACCTATTTTAGGGCTTTAACTATCTGCTTGTGTTGCTAATTAATCTTATTTAGGGCAATATGCATAAAATCGATAAATAAATCGAAATTTTCGCTAAAAATTTCCATGCAAACTATAAAATCCCGATAAAAATCGTTTTGGTTACGCTTAATACAGGTAAGGCAATTTTTACCAATAAGGGATGGATAAATAACCGTAAGGGATAAGTAATACCTGTAGCCTGCAAATAATTGCTCCGATCGTTTGGTATTTTTGGAGGAATTACTGGAAAATATTAATTATTTCTTTTTTTTTTCTTTTTTGGTAAGGTGGAATTTGCAGTGCTTAAAACCTGGCTTTTAAAGGTACAAGCAGTACAAATAGCGGGTTAATTGATAAATGGACATAGCTAAAGTCCAAGCACCAATGGTACTTTTTTTATCGGTTCGCTGGGACATAAGTGATATAGCATGGTCGTTTGCCCAACTATACAGGATAGCTGCGACAGCATCGAGGATTGCGGCAACAAAAATGGCCACCGAACTTATTAGGGCTAAAAAAAGGGAAGGTTCAGGTTAATTAACAGATCCTTCCAAAGTTTAGAAAAAAAAATAATAGGGTCTGTTAAACGGTTCTAAGGGTATAAGAAATTATTTGTAACAAAAGGATCAAATTGGTTTGGAAAAAGTTTCTCAAATTAATAATAATCTTTTAGGGCCTCAAAAAAATACTTAGGAAGCCAAAATCTCCTCGAGGGGTCCCTTCGAAAGGTGCCCTTTATATAAGCCACAGGGTGGCCCGTGCAAAGCCCTAGGTACGTATCTAGGTGCGGGGTAAAAAATAGGGTACAATAACCGAGCGTCAACCTTCTGCGAGGGATTTGTATTGGCGCTAAGCGCCCCAACAGGGGGTCATTGTCTTATTTTAGCCCTCCCTTATGGCCTCCTGTTGGTCCTTTCCTGGCCGGCCTTCTTTCCCTTGGGCCGGCTTTCTGTCCGTGGGGATCGTCCCCGTGTGACAGGGCTAAACCCCAATGGTACGCCTCAACCCCGCGGCGGGGCAGCACGGTGGCCACATGATCAGGCGCTTACCTAACCAGGATGATATGCCTGTTATGCCCGTCACGCGACATAACAAATATAGCATATTTAGCACACCTTGATATATCCAGCGTGATTGTTATAAAATATAGCAGATATAATAATATAATATAAATAACGCATAATAAAGGTACGGATATATAAAGAAGGGTTTTTTATTGTGTTAGGTAATTCTGACTGAGGTTTCAGCATTAATTAACCTAAATTAGCTTTAAAGCACTCTTTTAAACGAACAATCTGTAATAGGTCAGGCTACAAAGAGGTTGCTTGGTGGGTACCGAAATGGTCTTATTTTATAAGATAAGGAGGGAAGAGGATGGAAATGGTCCTTATCCTTGGAGGGCTCGAAGCGGCCCTTATATATAAGAGTCCTAGCCCAAAGGGTACTTTTTAGGCCATGTAATCCGTGCTTAGCACGGATCCATAATATAGCCCCCTTTTTTGCTATATGCCCTCCCTTTTCAGGCGGGCTTGGTTATAATAACTTTATTTATTATGCTAATTATACCCTTTTAAAAACCGTATTAGTTATTTGCCAGGCCCCAATTTGGTTTATTCTGGTATTTTTCCCTTTATTAATTTGTTTTTAACTTATCCTTAGTAAAATTATTAATTTTCCTTATTTTTGCCTTATAAATTGCTAATAATATCCTTTATATCTTTTTTTTATAATTTATACAGAATTTTTATATTACCAAACATAATATAATGGATCGGTGCTTTGCACCGCTTTGGTAGCTTGTGGCTGTGGCCATGTAATATATAAGGCCTATAGCCACCTGCAGGAAGGGTCCTTTTCGGATCCGTTTTTTTACCTTTATTAATAACCTTATTCTTCCATACCAATAATTCTTTGGTATTAATTTCGTAATAATTAATAAGGTCCATTTTTTTGCACCCGGGCCACCAATAAAAGGATATCAAACCAAAAAAACCCGATAGCAACTGCCACACCCCCCGGAGCTGATAATAAAGGCGAAACTCGAGTCCTGGCTTTTAAAAATGCGGTGTTACAATCGCAAACCTTCTGCTCCTAGGGTAGGGCACCTAGGGGCGGTGTTGAGCAGTACTGGTCTTGCAAGGTCGCCTTGCACGTGACTCTGGGGTCTGGTAGGAACGTTGTCTGTTATTGTTTGCCCAAGGGATTGCCTTGGAGCTAACTTAGGTTGACTGATGCCGAAGCCTCAGTCAAGATTACCTGTTTTGCCTGGAGGTCCTGTCCCTACTTATAGGCGGACAACCTCCCTGTTAGATTCCTTGATCTGTGATCTGCTTACAGATCACAGATCACCCTGGGTCACGTGACCCCACCAGTCCGGCCTTGCCCACTTGGCCCCTGGCCTTCGTAAGTGGGGGGTAAAGGCTTCCCGCTGGGGCTTAATCCCAGCCCTTCTGCCCCCTGCCAGCTGTGGTCGTAACATGCGGGCAAAAATGGTCACAAATGGTTAAGCGATTGGAGGCGTACAAGCCCAATTTTTTTATATTTATAACCGTTTTGGAACTTTCAAATCCCTGTACCTCGAGTATATTTTGTAATACGGGATCCAAAAGGCAAACCTAGGAAAGTTCCTAATCAAAATTAAGGCGGATTTGAGAAATGTTCGAAACGAAAAAAGGGTAATGTTTAACCTGGTAATAATGCGCCAAAATAAAAAAAAGCCCCTGGGAAATTTTTTGGCCCGGTGGGATACAAAAAGGTATAAGGCCGGCGCCGGGGGTTAAACCCCCTAAACCTTAATTACCCTTCTAATTATAGCAATATTTCCGGGGTTTTAAAAAAAGCTTAACCTTAAGGCTGTCACGGTACGATCCCTTATATGAGGACCAAGCATGTCGTAACCCCGGATATGACAACGTTCCCTTTTGCTTTGGTGTAACGGGTACTACCTTGGTCTAGTCCCGTGACAAAGGGAATATAATTTTTAACGGTAAAAAGGTTTATTATATTATTAAAAAGGTTCAAAAAAAATTCGATACCCTCGGCTTTGGTATATGCCCAATAGTATTAGCTTATAAAAAAAATAACAGGATAAAATTTAATATAACCAGTATAACCCTCCCTTTTATCCGGTACTTTTTTGCAAAAAAAACTAAGTTATTATAAATATAACTATCCCTAAAAAAAGCAGAAACGGTCCGGCCACGGCGATCCGGAATTTTACCATTTTTTAAAACTTTAATCGGAAATAAAAAAAATAAAAAGGTGGAAAGAACGGAAACCTTTAAACAACCCCCTCGAAAATTGGGTGGCCCAAAAAACCCTAATAATAAATGGTATTAAATAATCCCGCACACGTGCAAACCTTTAGTTATTCAAACCCTGGGCTATTTGGGAATTTTATTAGTTTAATATTTAATATAGCCCCGTTATAAGCGTTTTGGGTATATTATGGATATTATTTTAAAAATTTGCCCAGGTTTGGCCCGGGTAACCAACCCATTAAGGCTAAACTTTGCCGGTGTTAGGCAAAAAAGGCGGCGTCTCCCAAAAAATTGCCGGGGGTTATTTACTGGCAAAATATGCAAAAGAAAGGCCTCGGGCCTTTATTATGGCGGTACTGTATTACGGAGGGTTATTAAGGCCACGAGCCGGAAGAAAAAGGATCCCCTTTAGGCATAAAAATTTTAACAAGCCGGGGGCAACCCGTTATTTTCCGAATAACGGTGGGCGCCCCAGCCGTAATAAGTTTACAGGAAAGGGCCGGTTTGGTTCCTGGCGAATGCCAGTTTTCGAATCGGGAAGGACGAAGCACAGTTATCCCGGAAGCGATTGTTACGACCAGAGCCGGCAGGGGACAAAAGGGCTGGGGCTAACCCCCAGCGGGACGCCTTTACCCCGCAGTTATGAAGGCCAAGGGCCAAATAACTAAAGCCAGGTGGGGAGAAAACCACGTGACCAGGTCACGTAACAATAAAGTGATACGCCCGGTACTGAACGTATCAAAAGTATTATTAGGAACATTTCTGATATTTAGGAAAACCAATATATCGTTAATATCCCCAGCCCTAAAAATAAAAAGCAGCATAGGTATATAAGGATTAAGGTTTTTTATTGTATTAGATAGTTTTTAATTAAGGCTTTGGTATTAATGTTACAAACGGTTCTTTGCTCCTAGGGTAGGGTACATTAGGGGAGGTGCTGAGCAGTATGATCTTCATAAGATTGCTTGTGCTGGGGAACTGGAGTAATAATAAAGGTTTCGATTATTTGCCCAAAGGGTTGCCTTAGTGCTAATTTAGGTTAATTAATACCAAAACCTTAGTTAAAGCTACCTAATACAGTAAAAAGTTTTTCCTTATATACCTGTAGGCCTTTATACCATATTTGTGTTATATTTGCTATATTTATAACAAATATATCACTGTGTTATATTTGTTATATTTATAATAAATATATCACCGGTGCTTAAATAAGTGCTTAATTATATAACTCCCTTTTTGGCTTTAGTTATTCGGGCTTTTTGGCCTTTATAATTACGGGGTAAAGGCGTACCGCTGGGGGTTAGCCCCAGCCTTTTTGCCCTTTGCTAGTTATAATTATAATACCAGGTTTCCCTTTTTAAGCCAAATTTTTTTGGCCAAAACCTGCAGCCCTGTTTTTTTATCAATAATAAATATTTTTTTTCCTTACCACCTTCCGTTCTTTTTTTTTAACAAAATATTTAGTTAGGTGCAAAAATATAAACCGGCATTTTTAACCGTTCGTCGAAACAATCTCCTTATTTTTATTATTTTATCCCCTGTTATTATGCCTTTTTGTTCCAATTGCGAAACCGATAGCTTCGTTTATTATGATGCGTTTTTGCGCAATTGTTCATATTGCAACCGGTGTATCCGTTTCGGGCGCTTTTATTGCAATGTTCTGGGTCCGTTCTCCAAGCATTTTTTTATTTACAGCACTTAGCATGCTTGTATAAAAAAAAAGCTAAAAGCTGCAAAAAAAAAGCGTTGGTCGATAAATACAAAAATTAAACGCTTTTATAAACAAAAAAAACAGTAGCGCAAAAAACTAACCCGCGCGATCCGCCGCAAAATTAGCAATATTAAAAAACTGGAGCAGGTTAAACGGAAAAAGGCCAAAAAAGCGGCCGCACAGGCCCCTATCGCTCCTCCAGCCTTATTAAACCCCAATTTTCCTTTATTATTTCCGAATTAGGCCAATTATAGGGTTAATCCTAACCTTAACCTGTTGGTCCTATTTTAACCAGGTAAATTATTTTGGTACGGGCGTTTCGAGCCGAAATCCAAATTCCGGCACTGGTATTAATTTCTTACCAAAAGCCTTCCGCCGGTACTTTTTAAAAGTTTTTGGTACACCCTTTAGGTTTATTTTTTTTTCCCAAATACTTTTTTTAATTCTGTACCCTGCTTATTTAACCAAATAATATTTAATTTTATCGATAATTTTTTTATCCAAAATTTTTTCGATTTCGTATTTCTGTTTTGGATCGATTTCTATTAATTTATTACTTTTAAACCCTAATAATACTGGTTTAAATAAATCGATATAAAAAACCGGATAATTATGCATGGTTAATAATAATTAAAATTCGTAATTAATATCGGAAATTTTCCTCAAAATTTTGAACGATTCCAATTTTTTATGGTTTAATTTATTACTTAATCGTTTTATTTTAATATTGTGTTAAAAAAGATAAATGTTATTCTTTTTTTTAAAAATCGGTTTTTCGATCCTTTTTTTATTAGTTTGCATAAATATGCACTATTATAATTCTTTTAATTTTGCCTAAAAATTTTTGTGCAATTTGGTAAATTTTTTCACCTATATTTCTGTTATTAAGGTATATGGTTCTATTTTGGGTTTTTTATATATTATAGGTATATACCTGTAATTTGTATAAAACGGTATGGTTTTTATACTTTTGTGCATTAAACTGTTATACGCAAATTATGCTATAAAAATAATTATACCCAGTTATTTTATTTGTAATTAACAAAATAATATAAATATTATTTTATGGTTTGGTTTGTTCGTTTTATTTATTTATTTATTTAAGGATAATAAATTGTAAAAAAGGCATATTTCGTGCCTAAATTTGTTATAAGCTATTTCCAAAATTTGCTATTAAATAATTTGTTTCGGTTTAAAATTATACATTTTGGTATTTTATATTTTGCAATTATATTCCGGATAAAAATATAAGTTAGGTTTATAACTTTTGCGTTTTTTTTAAACGGTAAATATATAGTATATTTGGTAAATTGGTTAATTATTACCATAATATTATTATATTGGATATTTATAAAAAATTCCTTTAATTTGGATAGCTTTGCAACGAAATCCATCGTAATTTTTTACCATATTTTGCTAAATACTGATAAGGGTTATAATAACCCATAAGATTTATACCTGCTGGTTTTATTTTTTGTATAATTTTTGCAATTTTTAATTGCATTTTTTATTTTGGCACGGGTTTTTATAAATTTATAATATTACCAAAGCCTTTTTTAGGTTTTAGCAATCCCCTGGTATCCATTAGCTATTTGGCTATAAATTTGCTGGATTTTTTTTGGGGTTCAGCCTTTTTATCGGGTTATTTTGGCTAATGCCCGCTATGCCGGGATCAGGGATCTGTTTGGTTTTTTGGCCAAAATTGCGCATATTTTTGGTAGTATATCCACCTAATGGTTTAATTAACAGCTTAAAACATCCGTTTAGCTATTTTCTAACCTTTTTTTAACCTTAATTCGGAGGTTATAATTTTAAAAAAACTGGCTTTATTAAATTTATTTTTTGTTCAGTATTTGGCTAATAGTAAATTATAACAGGTTTTTGTGATCGGTATATATTATAATTTAATAATTAGTTTTGCACAAATATATTCTCCATTTTTCCAAAATTTTGATAATAATAAGAAGCTTTTTATCGTGGATTTGATAATTTAGCTTAGGTTTGTTTAATTTTTGCGAAAAAAATGTGCAAAAATGTAACCTTTTTTGGTCGTTTTGCTGTTCCAGCTGTTTTTCGATAGCAAAATTTGATACATTAATTTCGATCTCGAAAGGTTTTTCTGGGTTTGGCATTATTAATATCGGTATTTGGATAATAGCTTTTTTTAGTAACTCGAAAATTATTTATTTTTGTATCCCCTAACGGAACTGGGTATTATTTTTGGTAAAATTTATAAATAATATAGCCTTTTTATTAAAATTTCGGATAAACCTTCGGTAAAAATTCAAAAATTTTAAAAAGTTTTGTACTTTTTTAACCGTGATAAATATAGGCCAGTTTTTTACCGCCTGTATTTTTTTGGGTTTTATCCGGATTTTTTTTTATTTAATAATAAACCCGAGGAAAATTACCTCCAGGGAATGCTATATATATTTATCCGGGTTAACCAAAAATTTTGTATCCTGCAATTTTTGCAATATTTTATGCATATATTGTTTGTATTTTTCCAGCATTTTTGAAAAAATTAGGATATTATTTAAATATATAAGGGCAAAAATATCGAGGTATTTTTGTAATATATAGTTAATTATTTGCTGAAACGTGGCTGGTGCATTGGTAAACCCGAAGGTTATTACCAGTAATTCGAAAATTCCAAGCTTAATCCGAAAAGCGGTTTTTTATTTATCCCCCTCCTTAATCCTTAGCAGGCCGTATGCTTTGCGTAAATTTAGGGCTGTAAATTACCGGTTTTTTCCAAACCTGTTTTTAAATTTGTTAATTAAAAGTAAAAAATACCGATCTTTTATTATTTTCTGATTTAACGAATAATAATCGATATATATCCATTCCTTTCTGTTTTTTTTAAAAACAAATAAAATTCCGTATCCCATAGGGAAATTAAAAGGTTTGGTAACTCCCTTTTTGATTTTTTCCTTTAACTGTTTTTGTAACAGTTTTTTTTATTAAGGGTTTAATCGATATAATTTTTGGTACTTAAATTGTGCTTCCGGTTTAAGCTTAATCTTATAATTAAACGGTCCATATTTTGGTAATACCGTTTCCAAATTTTTTTGGAATAACCTTTAATATTTATGGTATTTTTCAGGAATATTTTTAAATCCATTTTTGATAATTTTCTGCTTATTAGGCCTGTTTATATTTGTATTTATTAATGTTTCGGTTAGTGCGGTTTGTTAGGGCTGATTGTTATATTTTGCTGCTATTACGGTTACCCTTTCTGGCGTCCAATTTTTATTATCCGGGGCCTGTGATTATTGGGTTTCCTTACTGGTTAATAATAATTTCTTTTATTGGATTTGTTCGGTAACCTAATTTATTAAAGGGTTATATTTTTTAAATTATAGAAAGCTTAAAATCAGGTTTTTTTTTTCCGTATTTATAATATTCAGGGTTATTTTGCAAATTTTTCCCAGGAGTTGGAATTTAAAATGATCAGTTTTAGTATTAATTTTTCCTTTATTAAATATAATTGGTTTTTATTTTATTATTATAAAGTTATATGGTTCCTTTTTTTAATATATCGGAATACCGTACCTTTTTACCGCTTTTAATAAAAAATAATTTTTTTGGGCTCCACAATCGATTATAATTTTTATTTTTTGCCCTTTCCAGTATATTATTATCCTGATATACTTATATTGGTTAATAATTATTATTATTAGGGATTTTGCTGGTTATTGCCCTACCTGTGCCCTATTTTCGGGTAAGCTTCCTAATTTTTTGTTTGGGGTGCCTATTTTTGGGCCTCGATTATTTTTATCGATCGGGCAAACCCATCCATTTAAGCCCTTATTTTTTTTTCTATATGTACCTTACATTTCGGTTTTTTATATATTTGGTATGTTAAAATTCCTGCTAAATATATTATAAGGTACACTAATAATGGCTCGAAAATTGCTGCGAAATTTTTGTAGCCTATTTTTGCTATTTACCATTTCGGAAACTGGTATTCCTATTATAAATATTGCACTAATCCTTTTCCTTTTTTTTGTGGGAAAAAATCGTGCTTTAGCTTTTTGGCTATATACTACCAGCAATTATTATATAAGCATTTAGCCCAAAAAAGTTTATCGTAATAGCCCGCATTAGGGTTTATATTTTTGTAATTTAGCGCATATAGCTGTGTTAACCGCTGATTTAGGTTTGGAATATTTTCGAGTGGTGCCCCGTAATAAATAATTGATTGGTTATCCTTTAACCAATTTAAAGGCTTTTTTTTATCGTTTTGCGCCAATTTTTTGCGCATTAAACCATTAATAGGTTTGGGCTAATCCCAAAATTATCGGTTTATTTCCAAAAACCTAAATAAGGTATATACTTTTTGTACTTTCTTTTTGATTATAAAGGGTTATTTTCCTATATCGATCAGTTACTAATTAAATTTTTACTGGAATTTTTTGAAATTAATAATATATTATTATTATTATTTATCAAATTTTTTATTGCTGGGATCCGTTTTTATGGTTTTTTTAAGCGTTAATAGGGTTAATTTTTTTTCTTAGGCTTATATTAAATATATTTGGCCCAAAAGCGGTTCCATCTCCATATTTATGTTTAAATTTTCCTTAAAATTATTAACCGAAATATCCGATACGCTTTTATACCGGGCTAATTTTTCGAGCTTCCTGCTTTGTTTAGCGAGCTTTTTTATTATTGGCATACAATTATTACAGTATTAAACCCCCTCGAATTTTTTCGAATCTCGAGCCATTTTATTATCCTTTTTTTCGGGCATTGCAAAATTTATAATAATATCTATTTCCTTTTCACTATTATTCCGGGGTCGGCCAATTTGTTGCATTATAACAAACCATTATTTAAAATAATACTTTGTGGCATTTTTATCGGAATAATGGGCCATATAATTTTTATCGAAGCAATAAATCCAGCTGAACAATGCTTCGGGGCACAGGCTCCTTTTTGCTATTTGCTTAATCGTTTCGGGTAACCCTAGGGTTATAGGCTTATATTCTTTTGGCGCACTTTTTTGGCGGAAAACAACCGCTTATCGGTTTTTTTGCGGATAATCCTTTTTAATATATCCTTTTTTCCTATATTTGAAATACTTTCCATTTTTTGGATTCTTAAACCTAATATGCTTTTATTTTTTGTACTAGTATATAGCTCCTGCGTTAAAATTTATAGGTTCAAAATATATATTATAAACCATAAATTATTATTATTTTGCCTTTTTTTAATTAGTTTTATTGCTTTACGCCACTGGCTTAATTTGCTAAAAAATTTTTTAAAGCAATATTTGTACAGTTTATTGCTAATATAAATGGCTATAGTAACATAATCAACAAAACTTTCAGATTATTCCTGCTTGGATAATTTATTTTTCACATTATCCTTTAGTCTTTGATAAAACTAAATTATTTTGGTATTTTTTGTCCAATCAAACTTATTAACCAGTTATTAAAATTTGGAAATATAGGTTAATACGGGGCTTTTTTGCCAAAACTGGAGCAACTCTTTTTCGGCCACCCATTTTTTATCGATTTGTCCGAAAACCTTCGCGACCTTTTCTCCAAACTTCTCGAAATCGGCAAATACCAGCTTAGTTTTTTTTTTGGATTTATTATGCCCCTTTAAATAATCGAACCAAATAGGTTCAAACTAATCCTTAACTTTACCATCCAGGCGCATAACCGCATAAGCAATTTTCTGTTTTTTTTGCTGGAAATGGTTTTAATAAAACAGAAAGTACCCTTTATATTTAATCAGGAATATTTTAATTTTGTTTTCCTTTTTATTATACTTATCAGGCGAAAAAAATTTGTAAAATTTGACAATAATATAAAGCTTAGTTTAAGTTTCCTTAAATTTTTCGATTTCCGCAATAAGGGCTTGTATAGCCGCCAAAAAATTGTTATACAATTTGCCAGTAATAATAATACCCTCGGATTTTTTGCCTGCGGTCGATATAATTGCTATTACTCGTTACTTTTGGTAAGTACTGAACAGAATCAATCAAAATGTTACAAATAGTTTTTTGCTTTTAGGGTAGGGTATATTAGGGGAGGTACTAAACAGTATAATTTTCACAAGGTTATTTGTGCTGGGGAACTGAAATAATAATAAAAGTCTCGATTATTTGCCCAAAAGGTTACCTTGGTGCTAATTTAGGTTAATTAATGCCAAGGCCTCAATCAAAACTACCTAACACAGTAAAAAGTTTTCCCTTATATACCCATAGGCCTCTATACCATATTTGTGTTATATTTGCTATATCCATAACAAACATATCACCGTGCTATATTTGCTATATTTATAACAAACATATCACTGGTGCTTAAATAAGTGCCTAATCACGTAACTCCCTTTCTGGCCTTAATTATTCGGGCTCTTTGGCCTTCATAACTGCGGGGTAAAGCCGTACCGCTGGGGGTTAGCCCCAGCCCTTCTGCCCCCTGCCAGCTGTGGCCGTAACAATTAATTAACCTAAATTAGTTCCAAGGCACCCCTTTAGGCAAACAATCAAAACCTTTATTATTACCCCAATTTTTAGCATAAAGCAATTTTGTGAATACCACACTGCTTAATACCTTTTTTAGCGTACTTTACCCTAAAAGCAAAGAATTGTTTGTAACATTTTGATTAATTTTATTTAGTATTTACCGAAAATAATAAATAATAGCAATTATATTAACTGTTAGCAAAAAACCCGAGGGCGTTATTATTATTAGCAAATTATATAACAATTTTTCGGCGGCTATACAAATATTTATTGCGGAAATCGAAAAATTTAAAAAAATTTAAATCGAGCCTTATATTGCTGTTAAATTTTACAAATTCCCCTTGCTCAATAAATATAATAGGAAAAAAAGCAAAATTAAAATGTTCCTAACCAAGTGCAAAAGGTACTTTTTGTTTTATTAAGATCATTTTTAGCGGGAAAAATAAAAAATTGCTTATATAGCTATATGCTTAAATAGCAAGGTTAAAAATTAATTCGAACCTATTTGGTCCGATTATTTAAAAGGGTATAATAAGTTCAAAAAAAAAACCAAACTAATATTTGCCGATTTTAAGAAATTCGGAAAAAAGGTTGCCAAAATTTTCGGACAAATTAACAAAAAATGGGTGGCCGAAAGGAAATTGCTTTAATTTCGGCAAAAAGGCCCCGTATTAATTTATATTTCCGAATTTTAGCAATTTGTTAATAAATTTAACTGAACGGAAAATACCAAAATAACCCAGCTTTATTAAAAGCTAAAAAATAATATAAAAAATAAATTATTCAAACAGGAATAATTTAAAAATTTTATTAATTATATTATTATAATTGTTCGTATTAATAATAAATTATACAAATAATGCTTTAAAAAAAAAGCCCAGCAAATTAAGCCAATAGTGCAAAATAATAAAGCTAACCAAAAAAAAGCAAGATAATAATAATTTACGGTTTATGGTATGCATTTTGGATTTATGGATTTTAGTGCAGGAGTTATATACCAGTATAAGGAACAAAAATATGTCAGATTTAAAAGCCCGAAAAACGGGAAATGTTTTAAATGTGGAAAAAAAGGGCACATTAAAAAGGATTGTTTGCAAAAAAAGCAACAGGCGGCTGTTTTATATTAAGAAAATACACCAAAAAATTACAAGCCTATAACCCCGGATTTATCCAAAACGGTTAGATAAGCGGTAATCAGGAGCCTATGTTTTGGAGCATCGTTTAGCTGAATTTATTGTTTCGATAAAAATTGTATGGTTTATTATTTCGATAAAAATGCTATAGGGTATTACCCTAAGCAATAATTTGCTATAATGCAACAAATTGGCCGATTCCGGGTCGATAATAAAGGGGAAATTAGCGCTATTACCAATTTTATAATGTTCGAAAAAAAGGATAATATAGCAGTTTAAATTTTAAAAAGATTTGAGGAAATTAGGTGCTGCAGCAACTGTATATTAATAATAGAAAAATTTGCTAAACAAAACAGGAAGCTCGAAAAATTAGCCCGGAGCAAGGGCATATTAAATACCTCGGTTAATAATTCCGAGAAAAATACAAATATAAATATAAAAATAAAATAATTTTTGGGCCAAATATATTGGTTGCAAGCCCAGAAAAAAAAATTGGATTTAACAGAATTCTGAAAAATTGCAAAAATGGGCCCTAATAATAAAAAACCTAGCAAATAATAATATATGGTTAATTTTAAAAAATTTCAATAAAATCTCAATTAATAACTGATTGATATAAAGAAATAATCCTTTATAACCAAAAAGGAAATACGAAAGGTGTATATTTTATTTAGGTTTTTGGAGATAAATTAATGGTTTTGGGATCAGCCTAAACCTATTAAAGGTTTGGTGCGCGAAAAACCGGCGCAAAATAATAAAAATAAACCCCTGGATTGGTTAAAAAATAATTAATCGGTTATTTATTATAAGGCATTATTTGAAAATATCCCGAATCTGAACCAGCGGTAAATGCAACCATATATATTAAATTATAAAAATATAAACCCTAATGCGGGATATTATAATAAATTATTTTGGGCCAAATACCTGTATAATAATTGCAGGTAATATATGGCCAAAAAACTAAAGTATAATTTTTTTTATAAAAAAAGGGAAAAAAATTAGTGCAATATTTATAACAAAAATATCAGTTTCCGAAATGGTGGATAGCAAAAATGGGCTATAAAAATTTTACAGCAACTTTTAAATTATTACCAGCGTACCTTATAATATATATGGCAAAAATTTTCACATATTGGATATACAGAAAACCGGAATACAAAATCCATATAAAAAAAAAAGCGCAAACCTGAACGGATAAATTTATCCATTTAATAAAAGCAACCGGGGACCGGAAAAGGGCACCCCAAATAAAAAATTAAAGGATCCACCCAAAAAAAGGGCACAGGTAGAACAATAACAACCGGCAAAAACCCTAATAATAACGATTAATAACCAGTACAAATATATCAAAATAATAATATACTAAAAAAAACAAAAAATAAAAACCATAATTGATTACAAAATACAAAAAAATTATTTTTTACCAAAAATAATAAAAAAATATAGTATTCCAATATATTAAAAAAAGGAATTATGTAACCTTATAATAATAAAATAGAAGCCAATTACATTTAATAAAAAAAAGATCGATATTAAAATTAATCATTTCAAATTTTAATTTTTGAAAAAAACCTGCAAAATAATTCTGAATATTATAAATATAAAAAAGGAAAACCTAATTTTAGGCCTTCCATAATTTAAAAAGTATAATCCTTTAATAAATTGGATTACCGAACAAATTTAATAAAAAAAATTATTATTAATTAATAAAAAAGCCTAATAGCCACGGGCCCCGGATAATAAAAATCGAATGCCAAAAAGGGTAACCATAACGGCAACAGAATATAGCAATTAACCCTAGCAAACCATACCAACCGAAATATTAATAAACACGGATATTAACAAACCTAACAAGCAAAAAATCACCAAGGAAAAATTTAAAAATGTTCCTGAAAAATATCACAGGTACTGGAAACTGTTCCAGAAAAATTTGGAAATAGTATTACCGGAATACGGACCATTTAATTATAAAATTAAGCTTAAATTAAAAGTATAGCTTAAATATTAAAAATTGTATCGATTAAACCTTTGGCAAAAAAAGCTGCTATAAAAATAGTTAAAAAAAGAAATCAGGAAAAAATTTACCAGATTTTTTGATTCCTTTATGGGATATAAAATTTTGTTTGTTCCCAAAAAAAATGGGAAGGAACGGATATATATCGATTATTATCCGTTAAATTAGAAAATAATAAAAGATCGATATTTTTTACCCTTAATTAATAAATTTAAAAATAGGCTCGGGAAAAATTAATAATTTACAGCCCTAAATTTATACAAAACTTATAACCTGTTAAGGATTAAAAAGGGTAACGAATAAAAAATTGCTTTTTAAACCAAGCTCGAAATTTTCGAATTGTTGGTAATAATTTTTGGATTTACCAATACACCAGCCATGTTCCAACGAATAATTAACCATATATTATAAAAATATTTCGATATTTTTGCCTTTGCATACCTGAATAATATTTTGATCTTTTCAAATATGCTAAAAAAGCACAAATAATATATATATAAGGTGTTACAAAAATTGCAAAATATAAAACTTTTGATTAACCCGGATAAATATATATGGTATTTTTTAAAGGTAATTTTTTCGGATTTGTTATTAAATAAAAAAAAATCCGGATAAAACCCAAAAAAATACAGGCAGTAAAAAACTGGCCTATATTTACCACGGTTAAAAAAATATAAAGTTTTTTGGGATTTTTAAACTTTTACCGAAAATTTATTTGAAATTTTAGCAAAAAAGCTATATTATTTACGGATTTTACCAAAAATAACACCTAATTTTATTAGGAAACACAAAAATAAATAGCTTTTAATTTGCTGAAAAAAGTTATTATTCAAATACCGGTACTGGTAATATTAAACCCAAAAAAACCTTTTAAGGTTAAAGTTAATATATCGGATTTTGCTATTAAAAGATAATTAAAATAGCAAAACGATCAAAAAAAGCTGCACTTTTGCACATTTTTCTTGCAAAAATTAAATGAACCTAAGCTAAATTATCAAATCCATAATAAAAAGCTTTTTGCTATTATTAAAATTTTGAAAAAATAAAAGGTATATTTATGCAAAGCTAATCACCAAATTATGGTATATACCGATCATAAAAACCTATTATAATTTATTATTAGCCAAGCATTAAATAAAAAATAAATCCGATAAAATTAATTCCTTTAAAATTATAATTTTTGAATTGAGGTTAAAAAAGGGTTAAAAAACGGCCGAGCAAATGCTTTAAGCTGTTAATTAAATTATTAGATGGATATACCACCAGAAACATGCGTAATTTTGGCCAAAGGACCAAACGGATCCCTGATCCCGGCGCAGCAAGCGCTAACCAAAATAACCCGGCAAAAAAATTGGACCCCAGAAAAAATCCAGCAGGTTTATAACCAGATAATTAATAAATATTAAGGGATTATTAAAATTTGGAAAAAATTTTGGCAGCACCACGGGTTTATAAAAATTTGTGCCGAAATACAAAATGCAATTAAGGATTGCAAAAACTGTGCAAAAAATAAAACTAATAAGCATAAACCTTATAAATTATTATAATTTTTACCAGTATTTAATAAAATATAGCAAAAAATTATAGCAAATTTTATTATAAGGCTATCCAAATTAAAAAAATCCTTTATAAATATTTAATATAATAATATTATAATAATAATCAATCAATTTACCAAATATACTATATACCTGCTATTTAAAAAAAATGCAAAGGTTATAAATTTAGCTTATATTTTTATCCGAAATATAATTGCAAAATACAAAATACCAAATTGTATAATTTTAAACCAAAACAAATTGTTCAATAGCAAATTTTAAAAGCAGCTTATGGCAAATTTAAGCACAAAATATGCCTTTTTTACAGTTTATCATTTTTAAATAAATAGGCAAATAAAATAAACAAACCAAACCATAAAATAATATTTACATTATTTTATTAATTATAAACAAAATAACTGGGTATAATTATTTTTTATAACTTAATTTATATATAATAATTTAATATATAAAAATATAAAAATTATACCGTTTTATACAAATTATGGATATATATCCACGATATATAAAAAACCCAAAGCAGAACCATATATTTTAATAGCAGAAATATAGGTAAAAAAACTTACTAAACTGCACAAAAACCTCCAGGCAAAATTAAAAAAATTACAATAATATATATTTATACAGGCCAATAAAAAAAGGATTAAAAAACTAATTTTTAAAAAAAGGGATAATATTTATCTTTTTCGATACAATATCAAAATAAAACGATTAAATAATAAGCTAAACCATAAAAAATTGGGATTATTTAAAATTTTAAAAAAAAATTTTGATATTAATTATAAATTTTAATTATTACCAATTATAAAAAACTATCCGGTTTTTTATATCGATTTGTTTAAACCAGTATTACCAGGGTTTAAAAATAATAAATTAATAAAAATCGACCCAAAACAAAAGTACAAAATCGAAAAAATTCTGGATAAAAATATTATTAACAAAATTAAGCATTATTTGGTTAAATAAATAAAATACAAAATCGAAAAAAGCATTTGGGAAAAAAAAATAAACCTAAAAGGTGCGCCAAAAACTTTTAAAAAGTACCAGCAAAAAACCTTTAAAAAAAAGTTAATACCAGTGCCAAAATTTGGATTTCGGTTTGGAACGCCCGTATTAAAATAATTTATCTGATTAAAATAAGGCTAATAAATCAAAATTAGGATTAACCTTATAATCGGCCCAGCTTGGAAATAATAAAGGAAAATCGGAAGCTAATAAATTTAGGGGCATAATAAAGGCCTGCACAGCCGCCTATTCGGCCTTTTCCCATTTAACCCACTCCAATTTTTTAATATTATCCAAATTATAACGAACCATTCGAATATACTTTTTACACCAGGATTTTTCCTATTTGCGCAAATGTTTTCGCTTATTTTTAAAATAACGGATTTTGTCGGAAACCAAATCCATTTCGTTCCGAAATTTGGAAAACTGAAAAGCGGTATAAAAAAATTAGGCCCGAAATAAATCCAAAATATTGCAATTTACTCAATTGGAACAAATGCATTCCAAATAACAAAAAAAATTGAAAAAAAAATGCATAACAAACAAAAATATTACGAGATTTACAATTGGAACAAAAAAGCATTTTAATGCCCGATAAAAAAAATAATTCAAAAATATTGGCCCGATAAACTGTAAAAAAACGCACAAAAAAAGGTTTTTTTTGCACCCAACCAAATATTTTATTAGAACAAAAAAAAATAAATAAAATAAAAAAAGGAAAAATATTTACCGACCGATAAAAGCAGGGATTGCAGGTTTTGGCCAAAAAAATTTGGCTTAAAAAAAAACCTGATATTATAACCAAAACCGGCAAAGGACAAAAGGGCTGGGGCTAACCCCCAGCGGAATATTTTTACCCTGCAATTATAAAGGCCAAAAGCCAAATAACTAAAACCAGATAGGGAAAAAACCATATAACCAGGTTATATAGCAATAAAATGATACGCCCGGTACTAAACGTATCAAAAATATTATTAGGGATATTTTTAATATTTAAGAAAGCCAACGTATTATTAATATTTTTAGCCCCAAAAGTGAAAAATAGCACGGGTATATAAGGATCAAGGTTTCCTATTGTGTTAGATAGTTTTTGATTAAGGCCTCGGCATCAGTCAACCTAAATTAGCTCCAAGGCACCCCTTTGGGCAAGCAATCGAAACCTTTATTATTACCCCAGTTCCCAGCATAAGGCAACCTTATGGATACCACACTGCTTAATACCTCTCCTAGCGTACCCTACCCTAGAAGCAGAGAACCGTTTATAACAGCGATCCGGCGGAAAAAAATATATAATGGATCGGTGCTTTGCACCGCCTTGGTGGTTTATGGCTATGGCCACGTAATATATAAGGCCCATAGCCACCTGCAGGAAGGGTCCTTTTCGGATCCGTTTTTTCACCTTTATAAATAACCTTGTTCTTCTACACCAATAACCCCTTGGTGTCGATTCCGTAACACATAATCCATATCATTCCCTTTTTTCTTTCCCTTTTTTTTGCCCTTTTTTCCAAACTTTTTTTCTCTCCCCTTCCGCTTGTTTTCCTGCTTATAATTTTTTTTGCCTCCCTTTTTTTATCGTGCTGGTTTTTCTTTATATAATTGCTTAACCTTCTACTCTTCAAATATTATTTACAATATAGCTGCTGCTGCTAATACTTTTTAACCTCTGCCTAGGGAATCCGGTAAGGATCTCTTTTTTTTCAAGATTTGACACCTGGCTGGTAATATTAGAATTAAGGGCAATTTTAATAATAAAATGCTACAATTTTATACCTCCTCCTAATTCCTTGCATTTGGTGCACCATTATAAATTAAATTAATATTGCTTCAAGTCTTTATTTTTTGTTAATTACAAATAATAGGTGTTAAACATAACTACTGCATGTATTAGGGTAACTTACCTTGTAAGCCTTATACTGGTTAAAGCTAAATTATGTAATTAGTTTAAGGTTAAGGTACGTACTTAACCTACCCTGCACCTCCTGTATACTTAATTGGGGCACGTGGTTAGTTATACAATGCACCTACCCTATAAGGGTTATGCATACAACCTACCCTGTAAGGGTTATACATATAACGTACCCTGTAAGGGTTTTATATATAACCTACCTTATAAGGGTTGTGCATGCAACTTGCGCTTGCAAGTCCAGCCTAGCTTATAAGGGCCACTGCCCTGCAAATCACCTATTTTGTAAAGGGTTGACGCCTTACAAGTCACTGGTTTTATAGGGGTTACAACCCTACAAGTCACCCGCCCTTCAAGTTGCTGTCAATTTGACCAAGTCAGATTTGTCGGCCTAATGCGGAGATGGTTTTGATGGCCATGGTCGATTTTTTGCCAACCCCATACAAAATAATTTTTCGGAAATAGGCCTAGGGCACCGGAACGCCCGCCCGCGCAAGCCCGCGATATCGATGTCAGTGGGTTACGAGGGAATAGAGTTGGCTGCCCCTCACCTAAATAACAAAGCCTGTAACTACAATTGCTTGGGGCCCTGCACAGCGCTAACTTTAATGCATTGCAGGGCCCGTCCAACTAAACGTGCGCCCGCCGGCCCCGTGATTAGCGCACCACTTCCCCTGTGCACGCTATATATTTCAACAAAGGTTCCCGAACTGCGGCTCTGCTGTCGGCGAGTCCTTTAAAGTGGCTGCCCCATTACCACCCGTTTATTAAGCGTTCTTGCATCACCCTGGCCGGCGTCATTAACCGCTGGCGTGGCCGAGAAAGCGACTCATGCTCCTCATGCGGAATATTCGTGCTTGTTTCCACTTTGGGCAGTCAAGTCAGCCAGAGTGCCGCGCAAGCCCCTTTGTCCACCCTTACTTACGCCAGCGCCTGCGCTACACGGCCGAGGCGATAACGGTCACGACCCCAGCGACCACCATCGCGCCGCCGGTGGCAAGCTGCACCAAGGGCGTCCAGTGGGCCTACTATGCGCTCCAGCAGGGCACAGGCTCCGGCAGAGTCCCGCTAGTAAACCCCGTGTACCTCCAGAAAATACCGTACGAGGCTATAGACTGACCTGGAAGTACACCAAACAGCAGCCACAACAATACCAGCCTGTACTGGGACACGTTCTCTCCCGACAACATCAAGAGCCTGACCCCCTTCAGCACCGTCTGGGGCAAGCGCATGTCGACCGGGAAGGGACAGGGAGAGTGCATCGCCTCCCCGGCGTACGTCAACGGCGTTGCCCAGTCCTCGGGTTCGCACCGCGCCTACTCGGTCCTGCAGGCACGCGGGTACATCGTCGCGGACCGGGCGACGACCTACCACATCTACTTCAACAGCGCCGACGAGCTGTTCCTGGGCTGGTTCGGAGACGAGGCCAATGGTAACTGGAATTCGGGCCACGCTCGGCTGGTCACCGGCCGCTACGCCTATCGCGCTATCCAGGCCAAGGCCGGCGACGTCATCCCCTTCCGCATCATCTACGGCAATGCCCAGGGCTGCTGCTCCTTCGGGTTCACGATCTATAAGGAGACCCCCGGCCAGGTTGGCTGGGATGCCGTGCTGTCGACTCCAACAACATCGTCCTGAGCTGCTCCGGCGCTCTGGCGAGCCAGGCGCCCGCATTCCCTGATTGAAGCTCGAGGGCCGGGGCTCGGTGACACCAGTCCCGTAAACCTGAACGACTTTGGTGGGAGTATTGGGCAAGGTTTCCTTTATTTGGTGTATTATTAGCCACAAGACCACGTGGCCCGTCATGTGTGCTGCGGCGAGAGTCGGGTGCAGGCATCACAATGTGTTAGGCGATAGTTTGGTCATTGTCGTCTTTTATTTGGGTCCAGCCCAAAAAGGCCTTCGGCCTCATGCCGAAGGTAACTAAATAGAGTCATATCTCCTTGGCCTGTCTCGGGACCTTGGTGCCTTCACCAAAAGCAGCCCCGTTAAATGGTTTGCGAGCTTAGTTTGCTCTGCGCGGACCGTCCCAACACCGCCCGTCTCTCCAGCGGCGCTTCCTGTAGCCATACGATGATGTTCTCGCGAACCCTGAGAGGCTGTCTGCTACAAGACAATAACAGCGGCGCCCTCTCAAGCCCCCAGCAGAGGCTCCTCGCCACACTCCACAGTCGATCCCAAGATGTGGCCAAGTTCCCAGCCGATGCTGGGCGACTACCGGTTGCTGGCGGCACCGATTACTGACGCCGCGGGGCGGATCGGCGAGATTCTGGGTGACCGGCGCTTCATTGTTGTTTGCGAGGGTTTAACCATATATCTGCGTGAGGAGGGCGTTCGGCTATTCGGGACTATCGTGGAGTTGTTCTCGGGCGCTGGTGGACAGCTGGTGTTCGATGCGTACGGCACTATTGTATTTCGCCTACAGTCGTTTCCGAAGCCGATCGAAAACACGGAGTCAACTTCATTGGAGCATTGACGGTGAGAAAGGCGCTTGGAGCCTGGCATCCCAGGCTGAAATAGTGTCCTTCGCGGCTTGGACTTCCCCGTGTCATTGATGGCTCCCGTATCTCCGCGGTGCTGTCGCATGCTACGCTACAAGTTTAATGGGACCAGAAATCGATGCCATTACGGCGAGGCGGTGAAAACGATATGTTGATTAACAGAAGCTGACATTGTGAATGGTTTATACGAATATCGGTGACGAGGCGGCGTTGGGTTGAAGCCGGAAGAGATTGGCAATGATTTGGAACAGCAATTGTGTAACCACGCTGTCAGAGAAGCAGAATATAGAATAATGCACAGAAAAAGTGAGGCGAAAAGGAACTAAAGGGAGAAAATACAATGGAAAGGGAATAGGAATCTCTCTTAAATGTAAAGCGATCCCATTTTTGATACAAATCCCAACGCCAGGATATCTCGAAGCCTCCTGCGAACCCACTTGCGCAAAGGGGTTGGGCAGCGGTAAATTGAGTAGGCCACCAATAGGAACAGTGCCCTCAGCGAGGCATCGCGGCGTCAGCATACGACGTGCGGGGTTACTTGAGCTGGGCCTTCAAAGTTCCCTCAGCATAAGGCCATCGAAACTTCTCCGTGCGGTACCGGGGCCAATATTAACCTGATGGATGAGAAGTTCCAGTACCAGCCTCTCCCTCCCAGCGATGGCCTACGGATCCTCCATCTAGAGGCCTCAGAAGAGTTCGCCTCGGAGCTGGTTGGTACCCTCTCGTCGGTGCCTTTTTCGGCCAGGCCCGCCTATGTGGCGCTCTCGTACACATGGCAGGACCGCGATGCAGAACACGCCGCAATCCCGTTGCCCGCCAGCCTTCTAAGCTCGGAAAGCCCCTTCCTGCGTCTCAAGAACATTGGCAACAATGGAGGGCCTCCTGGAGAAAATGCACTTGAAGGAAAGTCCCCTGGAGAAAATCCTCCTGGGGAAAGTCCTCCCGAAGGGAATCCTCCGGGAGAAAAGCTTCCTGCAGAGCAGCCTCCTGGAGAGAAGTTTCCTGGAGGTAAACCTCCTGCATTGAATCCTCCTGGGGAGAATGGTTATGGAGACAAGCCTCCTGAAGAGAAGCCTCCTGGGGAAAAAGCTCCTGAAGAAATTCCTCATGGAGAAAAAGCTCTTGGAGTCCGATTCCCCATCGGCCATAATCTGGCCCTCGCACTGCTCCATCTTCGCCCACGCGGCGGTCCGCCTCTTCCGCTGTGGATCGATCAGATCTGTATCAACCAGGTCGATAACGCCGAGCGGGCCGCTCAAGTCGCTCTCATGAGCTTCGTTTACCAACGCACCCGCCTGGTCGTCTGCTGGTTAGGAGTCATCGACTGGTACGAAGACCCTGGCCACTACTACTCCTTCGAGGACGTCACGAAGTTTCAACAAACTGCCAGGGAAAATGGGACCAGATTTTGGGTTGGCATTGACCCCAACTCCCGTAACATCGCCCCAGGTTCACAGGGAGATCTCCGTTCCATCTGCGATATGGAACTCTATCAACGGCCGGCTGACAACCAATTCGATCCGCTGAATCCGTACTGGCAACGTATGTGGATCGTACAAGAGGTGTGCCTCGCGCCTCGGGTGGTGTACATGGAAGGTCCATTCGTCTGCAGTGAGAGCCAGCTCAAGGCTGCCTCCCTTCTTGTTTCCGGGCGTCCCCCGGCACGGGTTGCCGGCGCGGAAAAAGACTGGGTCGGTACGCTGGTTGAGGCACGGGCTGGCCGCTTCAGCCAGGCCATGAGGCTCGAGGCGCTGGTGGAGAGATTTCGAGGGTCTGGATGCTCCGAGACGAGGGACAAGCTGTTTGCTCTCGTGGGTTTAGCCAACGACGTCTGGGCTGTCGCCGCGACCGGAAATCAGGACACCAGACGCGGGAGCGAGAGCCCCGGGCCCGGGCAGGACGTACCCACGCTCCTCATCGACTACGAGCGGCCGTTTTTCGACATCTGGTGCGAGGCCACCTTGTTTGTTTTGCGGCGCGCCGCCCCAATGAGGGACTTCGGAAAGCTTCCTCACGAGCTGCAGGACGAGCGGCGCGCAAAGATCGTCCGGTTCGCCGGGATGCTGCAGCGAGCGTTCGCGGGAGAGGTCCGAGGAGATGTGGCATCGCCACCCGAGTTGGATGCGTGTTTCAAGGGCTTCGTCGTCGTCAAGGGCTACATCGCGGGCACGATTCGGCATCTGGGGCCTTCGTACGACGAGTTTGTCGGCTCCCAGCGGAGCCACTCCCTGTGGCACCGGAGCCTGTTCCGCCACTACGACGAGAACAACGAGCTGGAAGAAATAAGAGAAATGGAGGAGCAGTTCTCCGTCAAGATTATTGATACATATAGTGACGCAGACGTCGCGAGGGTCAAGGTCTTCGACGACTTGCCTGACTGTTGCTTTGCGTTTTCGCCTCTGGCGATGGACGGGCGCGAGGCAGATCAATTGGTTTGGGCTGCGTTGTCGTCCGGTACGGTCAGGGGGCATCGCGTCTTGCCGCCGCAACGGTCTGATAAACCCCCAAGACGCTTCCTGGGCAGCAATCGATGCATGGGGATGGCGCCTGAGGGTGCGCAAGTAGGAGACTTTATCGTGAGGTTTTGGAACTGCGATGCCGCCGTCGTTGTCAGGGCTTCTCAAGATCGGGTCCCGCCATGCGGAGACGGTGAGAGCGAACCAGCGGGAGCTCCTAGTCGGCAAATTTACCATATCATCGGCCGCGCCGACGTTGCCGTGCAAAAGTCGCGCAGCCCTCAAGACGCCAAGGCAAAGGACAAGATGAAGGTTTACGGCGCCGTTTTCGAGGACGGGCGATACGTCGCTTCTGGCGAGTCGCCGCCCAGGACCGACGCGCTGTATGTAAGCATGGACATGAGGACGTTACAGAGGGTGTCGGAGGCAATAGTGATCCATGAATGAGTCCTGGGGTTCGGCATTTAGACCGCGTTTAGGTATCCGCTCAAGCCAACAATGGATCCTTGCTACTCCCAGATTTTCTCCTGTACCTTTTCGGCCGTTGGAGCAGCCGATAGACGCCAACTTTTTCGTCGTAGACGGGCCTGCGTCGCTAGAACCCCCATATGAGGCCTTAAGGGGTAGCACAAGTTAGTGACCGTTTTATAGACCTTTTGATAGGATCACATATCAATGGTCCTCCCAGCAAAGGTTATCACATACGACCATACCCACTGGAATATACGGGATCCCGTCCGCTCTCCCCTAGTCAAACCAGTGAGGGCCGAACTAGTACTCAGGTGGGTGACCACTGGGGAATCCTTGGTGTTGTATGTTTTTATTTTATTTTTGTTCTATATTTTGTGGGCGGACCTGAAAGCGGGTGGGAGATTGTTTATGGCCGCATTACTTAAAGCGGAAAGAGGTCTCCGCCTGGCTACCATCCGATGACGCAAAGGAGAATGTCTTGGAGAGGGCGCTGCAGGTCGGGAAATCGGTATGGATAACCAATTCCAGGGAAAAGTTGTGATGTTCCGGACACCTGCAAACCAGGTATTCGCTGGAAATTAGTTCGGTCCAGGGAGATCATCAATGCTAACGTCGCTGGACGCGGCGCGTACTGAGACGGCGCAAAAGATCCAGGTTACACTGACGTCACCGCCCCGTTGCGGGACCCAACTCACAGACAAGCGGTGCAACGATCCGTAAGCACATGCACGCGCCTGGGCGAGACGGAGACACAGGAACACACACAGCAGTTCTTCATGCGATGACGCCCTCGCGCTGCTCGCAGCCAGTCCCTCCCTGTTGGACTTTTGTCGCCAAGTCGTTGCACGCCCGACTGTTTCGGTGTGCGGCTCCAATCCCAACCAAGACCGTTGGGTCGACCTGGGGAACCTGAGACACTGTGGGCTGGGCTTTGCAGCTTGGAGTGACATCAAAGACGCGGGGGATCCCCTTTCCCTTTCCATGGTATCAGCCGCATCCAGTCGGTGTGTGTCTCTCCGCCCGCCTGCCTGCCTGCCAGCGTGGCCGTGGCCGTTCCATGGAAAGTCGGTGGAGGGTCTGGGGGGCATAGCGCGGGGGTACTAAGGCTGCCAATTGGTTCCACGTTTACCAAATCGCGACCCAAACGGGCGATGGTGGATGCCACCCAAAGGATTGGGATGGAAACAACGCAGAAGGGTAAGTTTCAATGTGCTCACCCACGCCACATGTCGTGGCACACATGGTCGGAGGGTGCAGGGCAAACGGCTTTGATTCGCCAATTCCTCTGGCTCGTTGCCACTTCTGGATAGGCTGATCGTGGATCGGGCTACCACGTCGCCGGACTCTGATGGGGTGTATGTTTCTTCGTTTGAGGTTCCCTTTTGGCGTCTTTTTTTTTTCTTGTTTTCCGTGCGCTGGTGCTGTCCTGCCACGCCTGTCTACCTACCTCTTAGGTGCCTTAGTGATCCTTCGGTCTTGTCCGTCCGTGCTTGGCGGCCTTCTTGTTGCCCTGGGCATCAAAATTTTTCACGCCATGACATCAAATTCCTTCCCCAGCCTCCGATCTTTCCATGTCCCACGCCGCCGAGGCCTGATCCATGCTCTTGCGCTCCTGGTCGGAGGCTGGAGTTGGTGTGGTACAGGCTGGCGGCGCCTTATTCCCAGCGTGAATGAATAATAATAATAATAAAAATAAATAACAATGAAAAAAAAAAAAACCACCGTTTAACAAGAGTTTGCACGCGGCGAAGGCGGTCGGTCGGGTTTGAAATCGCGTTGCGCCGGCCGAATCAAAGTTTGCTTCGGCCGGCGATGATCCTAAGAATAGAAAAATACAGGTAATAACGGCACTGAAATGCATTAAAAATGAAAGCGGGACGTAAGGCTGGCGACGTTGTTGCCGGATTAGGGGCCCCTTCTCGCGTGCAGGGGAAAACGACTCGCTGCCGAGCAGGTGCGGCCTCCAAGACTTTCGTATCTCGGAGGTAGCAATCACGGCTGGTTGGGGAAATCCTTGGGCTCCATCATGAACTGGTAGGTGATGTGGTCGTGCCTTCGTTTTTTTTTTAATCCGTCATACGCTCATCTCTGCGCCCAGCAGGGGTCCATCCCTGCAAGACAACTGCACCCTAGCTCGATAGCCGGAAGCAACTTCCATGTTTTTCTTTTTTCTTTTTTTTTTTCCTTATTTTTTTCTCCTTTTTATTTCTGCGTGAGGATCAGCATGAACTCACAAGCGCCGCCGCTTCGTCCCAAACAGTTTTCCTATCTCTCCTTGCTTTTCTCCACCGGGCCGCTCTCCACTCGCCGTGACCTGCTCCTCCTGCCGGGGCCCGCAAAAAAATCGCCAATGTTATGTAGATGCTTTGGGAAAACAAGCCAAGGCCGGTTCAACCGGCACAGGTTTGTCAGCTCTCACTCACCCTTCTCTCCGCCAACGAGCCCGATGCCAGCACAAGGTCCAGTACAGCATTTTACAGTTCTGTGACGCCTCTCGTCCACGTAGTCCCCTGGTACCATGACGCCACGCCAGTCCACGTACCCGGACCCCACGGAGTTAGGCTGGGTGCCTTGGCCTTGAGGGCTGGCTGGGCTCGGGCCATGGCCAAACCGGCGCAGCTCGCAAGCTCCCCACAGCTCGCTTCGCCTGGCAGGAGTGCATGCATACGCCTGCTTGTCACTTGCTCAATGCCGCATGGGTGGCAGGCATGCAAGCTGTTGCTGCTGGAAAGAGAAAGCTTGCTGCTCCGTCGTGTCTTGAGGCAGCGTTGGTGCCCGGCAGGGCCGAACAAACGCGCGGCAATGGCGGGCGGCCAGCCTGACGGGGTTGATGCGGTGTGCGGCAAATTCCCACTCCGATCGTATTCAATGGCATGATTGAGCAATCCGATTCCATTTAACTTGTTTTCTCTCCTCTTTTTTCCCCGTCCCATCCCCCGTGGCCTCTGCTGTGGATCTGTTTTGTTCACTTTTTGCTGGCACCTAACTTTTAGGTAGGTGTTCTACCAGGAGGCGATTCCTGACCTCGAGCCAACCTCAAGCTACCTCCAAATCCCTCGTTTGTTTGCCTTGCAGCTATCCATCTCGTCGGGGCAATACCCAACCATAATCCAACCAAACGTAATCTTTATTTTTTCCTGTATTTCCTCCGTTATCCCGTCCGCCCTCTCTCCTTGCTTCATCTGCCCCTCGAGGCAGCCACCAAATCCACGATGGGCAACAGTCCTTCATCATTGCAGACCTGCCTCAACCAGGTCTGCGCAGGTCAGAATGGATGCGTCGGGTATCCGGTATTTAACGGTGATCCGCTGTACCAGGTCGCCTGGGTGAAGCCGTACAACCTCGACAGCGCCGCGGCTGTCAATCCCGTCGCCGTCGTGAGGCCACGGACAGCAGAACAGGTGGCCGGCGTCATCAAGTGCGCCGCTGCAAACGGGAAAAAGGTCCAGGCAAAGTCAGGAGGGCACTCGTACGGGTATGTTTAAGGATCTCTGTGCAAGCCCTTGGAGTAAGCAGTCGGCTGTGCTAATATGAAACTGCTGCCCACAGAAACTATGGTGAGCAAACATGCGCCGCCGGACGAGAAAATGTACACGGGAACTAACACACCTAACCTTCTCACCCCAGGCCTTGGTGGACCAGGCACCACAGACGTGGTGGCCATCGACATGACCAACTTCAAAAAGTTCGAGATAGACAGGACCTCATGGAAGGCTACCATTGGAGCTGGTAATAATCTCGGCAAGGTCTCGAAGCTGCTCCAGGATAATGGCGGCAGAGCCGTGGCCCATGGCGTGTGCCCCGATGTTGGACTAGGCGGACACGCAACCATCGTATGGCATCCTCCCTTTCTTCCTTTGCCTTTTCCGAATCCCATCCGTTGACCAGTCCACTGACTTGAAAATCTTCTGATCTGTTGCCGAGAACAGGGAGGACTCGGTCCCATGTCTCGGATGTGGGGATCGTGTCTCGACCATGTGCTCGAGGTCGAGGTAGTAACGGCAGACGGCAAGGTCCAGCGGGCCAGCGAGACTCAGAACTCGGATCTCTTCTTCGCGCTCAAGGGCGCCGGGGCCAGCTTCGGCGTCATCACCGAGTTCGTCATGAAGACGCAGCAGTCCTTCGGCCAGACGGTGCAGTACATGTACTCATTCACTTTCGCCTCGATGCGCGACCAGTGGCGCACCTTCAAGGCGTGGCAGGACCTCGTCAGCGACCCCAAGCTCGACCGCCGCTTCGGCAGCCAGATCGACATCACGCCGCTCGGCTGCATCATCCAAGGCACCTTCTTCGGATCGAAGGCCGAGTTCGACGCCACTGGCATCGC
The DNA here is from genome assembly GCA_003049465.1 of Magnaporthiopsis rhizophila. Lineage (NCBI taxonomy): Eukaryota > Fungi > Ascomycota > Sordariomycetes > Magnaporthales > Magnaporthaceae > Magnaporthiopsis > Magnaporthiopsis rhizophila. The sequence goes on from PYSS01000001.1 coordinate 122,792, forward strand.
GTCCAGGTTGCCGTCGACGCGCAACAGAACGCTGCTGACGCGCGACTGGCTCGGCACGCTCGCGCACAACGCCGAGACCGAGGCCCTGTACCTCTCGAACATACCCGCGCCCTTCTACTCCAAGTCGCTGGGCTTCCGGCAGCAGGACCTGCTGTCCGAGGATGCCATCAAGGCCATGTTCAACTACCTCGCCGACACGGATCCGGGAACGATCCTGTGGACCATCATCTTCGACCTCGCGGGCGGCGCCACCAACGACGTGGCCATGAACGCCACGGCCTACGCCCACCGCGACAAGGCCATGTTCTACCAGAGCTACGCCATCGGCCTTCCCCAGGTCTCGGACACCACTCGCCGCTTCGTGACCGGCTTCCACGAGCAGGTGGTCAAGTCCATCCCCTCCCAGGCTGGCGAGGCCACGCTGTATGGTGGCTATGTCGACCCGGGGCTCGGCGCGGACGCGCAGTCGAGTTACTGGGGCTCCAACTACCCAGCCCTTCAGCAGATCAAGGCCAAGTGGGACCCCAACAACATATTCCACAACCACCAGAGCGTCCGGCCAGCATCCAAATCATCAAGGTAAGATTAGACAGAAGACGAATGGGGAATGTGGGGAGTGCCATCACCGTAGTCCCCTATTTCGGGGTCTTTTTTTCTTCTTCTATTTTTTTTTTTTTTTCTCCGCTTCCTTATTCCCTTTTCTGCTTCTCCGTAATAGGCGCTAGCCCCTTCTCTTACAAATTTTCGAATATTTAATCTTGTCACTTTACATACTTTCCAGGACCCTGTTAATCGGGCCCAACTCCCGCACCCCACGTCAGGGGCCGGGAGGCCTGTTCTCAATATCTTTATACTTTTTCTCGATTCAGACATGTGGTTGCTAATACCCGGTGCAGCGGCAACAATCCCTCCTCGACCACACCTGTCACGCCCAATGACTCAAAAGCGACGGGTAACCCCCAACACAATGGGGCGTCCCGTTGGAGCACCCGATGGTTGCTCTTGGCGCTCGCGAGTGTGGTGACACAGCTGCTCATCTGAACGGGCACGGTGTGTAACCTTGCCCTGCCATTACCCCTGGGGGCGGAGATGTGCCCGCGGCCGGCAAAACGGCCAGGGACGCAGGGTGCGGGAGGCCGTCGATCCAAGGGGGAAAAGATAACGAGATGAAATCAAAGGACTGGGCGACGAGAAGCAACGGTACCTACGGGACGGACGCATGACGGAGCACACGGATTTGGAAACGAATTATGGACCACGACGACACGGGACGATGGCAGTTGGGTTTTTTTTTTTTTTGGGTTTACTTTCATGACTTTCCTTACATATACCCGCTGTCGTTTGGATGAGGTGGAAGCCAGGTTTTGCATTTTGGAGTTTCTTCTGTTCGGCGTCTCATTAGAATGTACACCATCTTCATATTATTTAGACTTGGCCGTCCTTGCAAATGGCCGCCATTTCATGATAGCACGAAATACATGCACGAATAATGGGCATGCGCGTCGGCGATGGATGTGTCCTGCGATTGGCACGGGTCAAGGGTCCCCCGCGCTTGCAATTAGTGAGCGGGCACACACCCCTGTGGCGTTCCCTTCCTCGCCGGAACCCCGCCGACGTAGCAACCGTCCGACCCCGACAAAGTAAACAAATCCCAGTCCTGCGAGTGCGGCGGTGACGAAAACGCACGCCCTCCCTCAGCCAAACGACACTTTGGCGATACCGGAAACTCTGCCGCCAAGGCCCCGAACCGGCAGCCGAACCCCGCAGCAACCATGTCGTCGTCCGTAGACAAGAAGAAGGTCAAGGTGAAGAAGGAGAAGGAGAAGGACGACAAGGACAAGGACGACTCCAAGGTCCACAAGCTGTCGCTCAAGGGAAGCGCGAAGCTGGTGGCCGAGTTTGTAGGTTATTCTGTCGTCTCTGTCGCTCGCTCTCTGCTTCAAAATGGAGGCGATCGGCGTCGCGGGCGGTGTGCTAAAGAATGCCGTGTCGGCGCAAACCTTGTAGTTCCAGTATTCTATCCATACCATCCTGTGCGTTTATTCAGCGACCCCAGAGAAGAAAAAAAAAAAAAAACATTGAGCCGACGTCGGTCCCGCGAGCCGAAACTAATGGCTGCCGCATTGCGCCGCACAGATTCCAGCGAGGCGTCTATCCCGCTGAAGACTTTACAGCGTGAGCTCTCCTTCCCTCCCCTCCTCCCTCCTGCTCGAGTCGACGTAGAGCTCCGGACTGACTCTCAGCGCGCGCGCATCTCCAGAGTCAAGAAGTATGGCCTCAACATGCTCGGTACGATGACCTCCCAACCCCTCCGGTGTTCGAGCCAGCAGCAGCCCCGAGGCTTGATGGAGTATCTAGTTGTACGGCGTGTTAGATGAAAGGAGGAGGAGACGAAGACATGCGTACACGACCGCTGACACCCCGACTCCGTACCGCGAAACAGTCTCGGCCGACGACCAGGTCAAGGCATACATCAAGAAGATAATGGGCCAGCTGGACAGGTGGATGGTGAAGGGCAAGATCTCCAAGCTCGTCATCGTCATCACGGACAAGGACACGGGCGAGCACGTCGAGCGGTGGCAGTTTGACGTTCAGATCATTGGCAGCAGCAAGTCCTCCTCCTCCAAGAGCAGCAGCAGTCGCTCCTCCAAAACACCAGCAGCAGCAGAAGCAGGCCAGGAGAACGCCGAAGCAGCAGCAGGAGGAGGAGCCGCCGCAGCCCCCGAAAAGACCGAGGCCGAGATCCAGGCCGAGATCGCGGCCATCTTCCGCCAGATCACGGCGTCCGTCACCTTCTTGCCCCAGCTGGCGGGCGACTGCACCTTCAACGTGCTCGTCTACGCCGACGCCGACTCCGAGGTGCCCGTCGAGTGGGGCGACAGCGACGCCAAGGAGATCGAGAACGGCGAGCGCGTCCAGCTGCGCGGCTTCAGCACCGCCAGCCACCGCGTCGACACGCTGGTCAGCTACAGGCTGACGGAGTAGCCTGGGGAGTTTACCACATCACATCACATGCTAGGCCACGACCGGACAGCTGGGGCTGCGGAAATGTGGGAGAGAGAGGGGCTACCTTGTGAGGCCTGACGAAACAGTCGGCCTAACTCCTAGATCTTGCTACCAGGCGACCGATCCCATGCCAGCATGACGTATCGGACGTCTAGAGAAACATCTACTTCCGCCTTGTATTTGCCGTGTCCGGGATCCTGGTTTGGACAGATATACCCGAGATTCGGGCATGATGAATACTGCGCACATCTGCGGGGACCGCCATCGTCATATCATTCAAGGTGCAGGCCAACCGCTTGTTATTCCCTTATGTACCAGCAATATTTCCCGGACTCGGTGATGCATAGCGATTCGCATGCTACATCGGCCCTCCCTGTGGCCATAGTTACTCGCTGGCTCTGGTCCGCCTTTGTTATCGGTCTATCGTCATCCTAACCCCCCCAAATTCATCATAACCTGCGAACCCTTGTACACCTCGAATGCAACGCAGCTATGCCGAACGCCACGACGGACCTCTAAACTGGGTAGGTACTTCTTGTGACGGAACAGGGAGCGAGTCAAATCCTGAGAATGACGGCCTACCTCCTATGACGACATCCTCAAGAGGTAGCAGTATCAAGCCGGTTGAAAAAGTAGACGTATGCAAACTTCTTCATCTCCTCCACGTCAACCACCTGAACGACCTTCTCGTCGTTGAAGAGGACCCAGGACGGGCTGCCCTCCTTCTCCAGCTGCTTACGGATGAAGGCGACGTAGTGTCTGGTTGTCAAGAGTGAAGATGTTAGTAATTAAACCACGCCCACAAGTCGGGGATCCTATCGTCTGGATGGTAAACGTGTACTTACCCTGCATGGATACTCGTTCCCTTGTGACAGACAATGCTTTGGAGCTGAAACTTGGCCGGAGTATCGCTGCTGCCCGCGGGCGGCCGCTCGGACTTAGTGCTCTCGGCCTCAGGCTCCATGGCTCCGTCGTCCTCCGGGTGGCTGAACAGCCACTCAACGGCGCGTTCGACATCCCCGCCTGTCTCCTTGAGCGCCTTGGTCGACTTCTTCTCATCAAAGCCCATCGCGCCCAGCATCTCGATCGAAGATGGATCTGCAGTGAAGGCGCCACCACTAGCACCACCACCGCCACTCGATGGGATGACAAGGGGCTCGTCGATATCTGGGTCCTCCATGTGTTGGAAGAGCCACTCCATAGCAGCATTCGCGTCACCGTTGCCCGTGGCGTGGAGTCCCTTCTCGCACCTATTCCGCGGGAAGCCCATGGCCTCAAGTTGCGCAAGTGCCTCGGCGTTGGGCACAAACGCGGGCGCGGATCCGCTTCCAGAAGGGCCAGCGTCCTCGGGCAGCAACTCTTCATCGGCCTGCTGGCCCTTGGATAGGTACTGATCCAGCACGTAGGGGTCATCATTCACAATCACGGGGACGTCAACTTTGACTGGAACCCAGTTGACGACCGTCATCTTCCGAGCATTTACCACAAGCACCTTGGGTAGCGTCTTGAAGAGAGACCTCTTGCTGTAGCCGTCCTTGCTGCCACAAGCGGAGCAGGTGAGCTCAACAGTCTCCTCGCCAGTGAGCCGATCAAGACACTCGGTAAGCGTCACCGGCTTGTAGGAGGTACCCGTGTTGGAGTCCTTGTTGCCTCCCTCGGCCTCGGGGAGCTTCTCAAGCGGCACATCGATGAAGATGCTGTCTTGCTCGTTTGTGGTATATCGAACTTTCTTGCAGGAAAGGCATTGCAGCCGCTGCTCCAGGACGAACCGGAACGGGAGGGTCGGATCGTCTGCGGGTGACGGGTGCTTGGAACGTGTGATCATCTTGATGAGGTGCTGGAACAGCTCGAAGGCGTCCTGCTGGCGCATCGTCGAAAACTCCTCGTGCCCACGGCCGACCAAATGCTTAAGCATAGAAGGCTGAAGACCCTTTTGGTGGGGGACCTCGATGGAATGCTCTGACACCACGACGTCCGTGTCTGGTTTTGAGTAGCGGCCAGAGAGCAAGCCATCACCAATCTTGCGGAGCTGAGTCTCAAGATCCTGGGCGGGGTCCTGGATTCCGACCAGATCTTGCGTGGCCTGACCGTACCTCTTCTGGAAGGACTCCATCTCGAAGAGACACTGGAGTATGCTTGCTAGGTAACAGCTGTTGCCAAGATTCTTGAGACCGGTGAGGCCGGGACCGAAAACGGGTTTGAGCTCTTTGCCGTCCTCGGTGGTCATGGAGAACTCCCACCTCAAGTTCTGCTCGATCTGCATCTCGGTCAAGCTTTTCTCTGTCTTCTCCCGCTCAGCCAGGATGATGCCGTAGTTGGCTAGGTGCGCGCCCAGGTTCTCATCGATGCGCTCATCATCGCAGGTATAGCAGTAGACATCCGCAGTGCCCTCGGGGGTGATGGAGCCAAGCTTCACAGCTACTCCATGGCCGGACTCGTTGGCGTGCGCCAGAGCGTGCGAATTGCCACCGACCCCGCCGAACTGGGCACGGCCGCATCCTAGGCTGCCGCATTGCAGGCAGATCCAGAGGTTCTCTTTCAGGTCACATTTAGAGCAGGCGCCCAGGTCGTCCGAGGCGATCTGCCTAGCGTCTTCCTGCCGGAGTAGGAGAATGTGCTCGCAGCTCGTCAACTCCTGCTCCCAGGCCTTGACCTCCTCTTTCCGCGAAAAGGTGTTTGCGCTCATGACACCTTCGACCGCCTTGGCCAGCTTCTCGTGGTTCTTATCGAGCTCTACATTGCACTCAAGGCACTTCACTGCTGTTGTCGTATCGTAGCGGTCGGTCTCGGTCTCGGCGGCGATAGCGAGCTTGGACATCTTGGCAGGAGGCTCGTCGCGGTCGACAAATTTGCGGGTGCGGCGAACGTTGAGAACGATGGGGTGGCCCCAAACGACATCGTGCAGTTTCGAGTGGTGCCGCTCGCCAGTGCAGCCTCCGTTGAAGCACTGGAGGCACACGTCGAGGCCCTCGGGATCATCCTGCGTCCGTCAGCTTCATATTACCAAAGCGCTAGTCGTATCGACGGGACGCCGAGGAGAGCGGGATGGGGACAACACACAATGGAGTCGAAGCACTGGGTGCAATCCTCTCTGTAGACCGATTGTGTGGGTGTCGGTGCCCGGAAGGCTATCGACCAGAAGAAGATTAGCAGCCCATTTCAAAGTCACAGAGCCGAGTCGACAGAACTGAGAGGCTCGGCGGGGTACATACCGATGGCCTCCAGGTGGGAGCACGCCATTTTCACTGGCGACTGATATCCCAGAGGAGTTGGGCTTGTTTGGCTGAGAGAAGTCGCGATACAGGTTGCCGTAACGAGGGAAACAATGTTCCAAGTTTACGTAGCCCGAAGGGAGGAGCCGATAAAATCTGAGCTCGAACCGATATTCGGTCGTTTCCATCGAGCTCCCCGCTTACGTAGGTGCTGCCTAGATTGAGAACGCAACCCCCGCATTTCGCCCGGTGGGGCTGAGAGCTGAAGGGGGCTTAGCTTGCATGGCGACCAGACTGGCAGGCACATAACCTGGGCTCCGTCCAGACCAGCTGTACCTGGGCTGGCGGGCAGGAATTCCCCCGCTTTTCCCATCTCCCGCTTCAGCATCTCCGACCCGAGTACAGTGCCAAGCAACAGAGCAGAATGTCCCATCCTCAAGCCCCTCCTGTGCCCGGCTCTGCGCCATCGCCGGCGGGAGGCTGGTCTACAGGGAATCCGCCTGGTCCGTATCAACAGCAGCCGCCGCCACAGCAAGGCCAAGGTCAGTGGCAGCAGCAACCCCAGCAACGGCCACCGCCCTACCCGCATTACAATACACAGCAGCAGCAGCCCCCACCGCAGCAGCAGCCTGCACCACACGCCTACGGGCAGCCATACCAACACCAGGCTCCCGCGCTGGGGCATGCCCCATCGCCTCAGGGGGCTCAAGCTCCATATGGCCAAGCCCCCGCAGGTTCGCCGGGACATGGGCCGACCGGAGCTCCGGCCACTACAGCTCCCGGGCCCAGTGGGGCGTCCCACCCTCCCGGATTCGCTCCCGGGGTCGGCGGCCCGGCGAATGTCCCTCCACCGCAGGGTTATGCGGCACAGGGGTATCCAGGCACAGCGCCGCAGCAGGCCGGCCTCATGGGACAAGTAAACCAGGCATTCGCGACCGGGATGCCCTACATCCAGACCTTCAGTAACAAACTGACGGGCAAATTCAACCGTATAACCGGCCATTCGAACGCCTACCAACAACACCCTGCCCCTGGCACGTATGGTCAACCAGGAGGCTACGGTCAGCCCGCGTACGGACAGCCACAATACCAACAGCAACACTCACCGGGCCAGACTCCAGCGCAGCAGGTGCAGTCGCCGCCGCCGCATCAGCAGCAACCGCCCAGCTCATACAACCAGCCGGCCCAGCCCCTGCCTCCGCATCAGCAGCAGCAGCAGCCCAGCTCAACCGGCCAGCCGGCCCAGTCAGCGCCGCCCCCTCAGCAGCAGCCCAGCCCCTATGGCCAGGCGCACTCACCATACCCACCCGCTCATCCTGCCACCTCGGCACCCGCCGTGCCCCCGCCTACGATATCTGCCCCGGCCGCAGATCCCCTAGCCCATTCCATGGGTGCACTTAACCTCGGTGCTTCCACGGCGGCAAGCACTCCACCTCCCTACACTTCGCATGCGGCTGAGGCTGCGGCTGCGCCACCGCCGGCGAGCCAGAAGTGGTACCTTGTTGACCCTGCGTCACAACAACCAACCCCGGAGTTCCGCGCCGTGGCTGCGCTGATGTTCGATTCCCTCAAGGGGCAAGGAAATCAGCAAGGTATGGTGTTCTGCTCCAGACGGAATCGATGCCTACTTTCAGACAACTGTCGTCCTCCTGTCACCGAAGCATCCATTTCGGCTAACGTTTCGCCGTCAAGGCTTTGTGGAAGCTACCAAGATCCTTGACGCATGGCAGGAGAACGGACTCGACGCGCAGTGGGTTGGTAAGTCAGCACGCTTCGCAACCAAGACTGCCTTTTTCGGGACTGATGCTGGATGCCGCAGAGCTGTTCGCATACGATAACTACTACTCCTTCTCCGTCATGTGGTCACTCTCTCAGATCCCTCACGTCCTAATCCCCAGAACACCATCGCTTGTCCCTCCGGCAGCGTCGCTGGGAACAAACACATCAGGCGCGGCGATGACGATCCCTGCCGACCCAAAGTTCGACGGTGCGCAGCTGCCGGCGTATGTGCCAGCGTTGACAGTAGGTGGCTACACAAACTCTTTGTTCTTGGATTTCTTCGACGATCCCGCCTCCCTGCCACACCTAGTTTGCAAACAGGTCGGCTTCGGGGGGTACGCGGGTCATCGACGGCAGAATCCCGCGCTACCGGATCTGCAAGCGTATGATCCGTCGGTGCCGGCGGATCTGCAGAGCCGCGCGAAGGCCGTCCGCGCTGCCGCCGTGGAAAGGGCTATGGCCGAGGTTGCCAAGCGCAGGTCCGGAACCCCGTCCGTGCCGTGAGTCGGGTTCGCTGCTGGGGCAGGTCCTGCAGGGTCACCAGACACGAGGGAGAACAGAGTCCCTAGGTAGTCGAGACCCGGTCTCTCTTCATGGTGCGGACTCCTCGTGTGTGTGGACCCAACGAAAGACACAAGATCCCAGAATAATGAGATCAGAGCTGCTGGCGGAAATGCGACGTTCAACGGATTCAGGATGGTTGGTGGGGACAATTTACTCTGGATACGGGGTGCACATGGACAATATTTGCGGGTCATAAGGCCGCTCTGCTCCGAAAGCAGTGCTCCCAGGATCGCACGCCGATCTTCCAGACCGACGGTCGTTCTGCCCAGGCGTGCTTGCAAGGCGTGACTTGACAACCGGATCTCGGCCTCGGCATGTGCGCCTGAGACTCCCCTGGTAGAACCGCCTGGCCCTGGGGCTGTCGACACACTGCCCACTTGATTCGGGCGCATCTACCTACGCTGCTACGGTATGGTGTTCTCATGCTGTAGGCGAAAAGGCAGGCCCTTTTTTCCACGTCGTCATTGTGCTGCTGCAGGGCTGGCTGCAGCTGCTCCTGACCCAGAATCACCCCATTTTCCATTCCCCGTCCAATCCGGCGCCAGGGGCTGAGCCGGCGAGAAACCCGTCGCGTGCTTGGCGTGCATTGCTAGTGCGTGCTGTAGAAAACAAACCGGAGTTGACGGACTTGCAGCGTGCTTTGCTGTGATTGTGATGGTGTCTCGCGTGTGCCTCCGTTTGTCGAATGCGACCTTTTACAAATGTGAAAATCCGGAATCCTTTGGAATCAAGCGGACGGGACGGGAATAAGGCAGGGGCAGCCAGGCAGCCATTCGGAAGATCGGCACAGAACAAACGTGATCCAAACACGAAGGCCTAGCGAGCTATTAATATCTACGACAGAATAGGTTATAGCGGGCTTTGAAGGCCTAACCCTGCCCGGGGATGGAAGGTCCCTGGCTCCGCGGAAGAACATCAAGCGAGAGAGAGAGAGAGAGAAACAGAAGGCCTCGCAATGGATACTGACAACGAGTTCAACCTAACCGAAAAGGTGGGCGTGCATAGCAGGGTGGGAGGAACCTGGATGGATGAAATCTTTTAGGTCTTTAATTTCCCAAGATCTCGTTGGATGCGGGGGGACAGATGACCCGAGCTTGCCCAACACATTAGGGTCCCAATTCCATCACCCGACGTCACAGGCGAAGGAAGAGAGAAACGGGCTGAAAACGAAGGCAGTAGCCGTGTCGTCATTTCATCACAACAAGTTCCTCCGAAGAACCGAAGGCTGATGGTCTACGAGGGCCTAGACCGCTCGTGGCGTTCTGCTGATCTTTTTGTTCACGCCCGGCCGAGGCAGCCTAGCGGTTCCATCATGGACCCCTTTGTCTGAGGCTTTCCCCCGGCCTTTTGGTTTGGCTCCAGCGAGACCTGTCGCGGCTCCCGACTTCCGTGTGTTCGAGGCGATTTCTCAGCTGGGCTTGGTTAGCGCTCTCGGTCCACGGCGGGCTGACGGGGGAGAGTAGCACGGGGATCGGCCGCTGCTCCAGTTTTTATTTCAGTGTTGAGTCCGGCCAGAAAACAGGAAGCAGTCAAGTCGCGCCGTGTGTGTCTATGTGCCCAAAATGGCTTGCATTGGGATCGTCAATCCTGCATGAGCAGCCGCCCGAGGCGTGTGCAAGATTTGTCGCCCGTCCGTCCACCAGGCAATGAATGAATGGGGTGACGGATGTGAAATGGACACGGCACGAGCGCACGCTCTCAATATCACGGCATCAACCGCCATATCGGAACCGCGCAAAAAGTCAATGTCGCTGGGTAACTGCGTGTTATTGCCCAGGCCAGCCCACCGCCCGTCTTTGGCTGTGATGGGGAAGGCGGGAACCCCTGCCCGCTCGTCGCTCGCGGTTGCGTTGGCCCCAGAAAAGCGTGCTCCATCCGTTACAGGTGGCTCAAAAGTGGAAGGACCCCAAAAGGCCACAGGAAGGAGTGGCACTGTGTGGCCTGGAATGGTGCCGGACCGTCTGGTGGGATGCATGGCCCCGCCTGGGCGCTTTTTTGGGGGGCAGATCTCGGGCGTGCATGGAAGCTCTGCGGACAAACAGCCGCGGCAGAAGGTTGTGCTGCGTGTGGCTCGTACTGTATTCCAGTCCCAGCGCCCTCAAAAGCCCTTGCGGCCACTTGACTTGACCTTATGGGGCGAGCCGGGGCCGAATCCCGTCTTGGAATTTTTCTCTCCTAATCCAAATAATAATTTAGGCCACTCAGGCGAGGCCGCCAAGGGTGTTTGCCTCAAAACGCCTTCTTCGTCCTGACTAGCCGCAACTCTTTGATGACTTGTCTCTGCGACCCTGAACTTGGTTGCGCGATCGTCGGTTCCGGCCAGCACAAAGAAATCCGAGAACAAAAAAAAAAAAAAAAAAACTGAGCTGGTCCTTGACACCGACACCACACTACTTCCAACACCACCACATTCCTTTGCGACCCCGAACACCACCCGTCGCCCGCGCCAGGCAGATGGTCCCTTCCACTCGATCGTCAACTTGGAAGTGGGCGGTTAGGGATCGCTCTGGTTCGTGAGCTCGCCAAGGCTTTCCTCTGGCGTTGCGCGCCGCGCCGCGCCGCGGAAATAGCAGATCCGACTCATTTTTCGCCCTCTGCCCACCCGCCCACGATGAACGACAGAATGCGAGAAGCAAACAGCGCGAGCGCGCCGCCGACCTCGGTCCCGCCACGGTCCCCTCCATCGGCACCACCGATCGGCGAGGACAGCTGGGTCGACTATATCGACCAGCAGAAGCAGCACGCACGCGACCTGGAGGCCCGCATCCAGATCCTCGAGCTGTACAAAAAGGCCACAACGGCCGAACCCGGCAGCCTGCGCGTATGGCTGGCTTACTGCGAGTACTTTTGGTCCCTCTATCAGAGCTGCCAGCACCCCTCCCACCAGGTGCCGTGGACCTGGCCTGCAGAGGAGCTGCAGACGGCACGCGACATATTCTCTCTCGACTCTGCCCTGCGCGTCTGGCAGGAAGGCCACGATGCCACCCAGCACCGCCTGGGCGACAGCCATGAGCTCTGGAACCGATGGATCGCCAGGGAGATGGAGCTTCTCTCGCGCACCAAGACCGCCGAGGGTGTCAAGCGCATCACTCACCTCTTTCGCAATCGCCTGCTGAACCCACATTCCACCTGGACCGAGACCTCCCAGGCCTATTCCACCTTCCTATCTGAGTACAACCACACTGCCTGGGAGAGCTCCATGAAGGACATCTCGGTGCGTTCGCAGTCCGCGCGAGACCTCTACGAAAAGCGTGATCCGTTCGAGACGAAGCTGGCCAGGGCCGCCCGTGTGGGTGATCTCGACGGCCAGCGCACCGCCATGAAGGAGTATCTGCAGTTCGAAATCGCGAGTGCCATCCGGGAGAAAAAGAACCCCAAACTCGCCATCGAGATCGCCATGGGCCTCTTCTCGCGAGCCCTCACCGGCATCCTTGCCTCCGACGAGACCACCTGGACCGACTATGCCGTCTTTGTCTCCTCACTCTACCATCGGTTTACCAGCCCCCAGACGCGCGACCCCGACATGCTGCAGGTCATCCCAAGCAGCCTTTCTGTGCTGCAAGGCGCCGTGTCGCACTGCCCCTGGTCCGGCCCACTCTGGGCGCGTTACATCCTGAGTGCGGAGGAGGCGGGCCTGTCCTTCTCGGCCATGGAGAGGATCAAGCACGCGGCGACGGACAACTCCCAGCTGGATCGCGACGGCATGATCGGGGTCGTCGAGATGTACGCCGCGTGGTGCGGCTACTTGAAGCGGTCGGCCCTGGACCCGGCCGCATCCGAGGAGACGACCGACCTTGCCGACTCGGGTCTCCTTGCCGCGCTCGAGGCCGTGCAGGTGTGGGGCGAGCGCCGGTTCGGCAACGCCTACGTGGGTGATCCCGACTTCCGCCTCGAGCGGGTGCTGATCACCTACCTCACCGAGAAGCATGGCGCCGTCGAGGAGGCTCGCGCTCAGTGGGTGAGGCTTGCCGAGAAGCCGCTCTACGCTGCCAGCTACAACTTTTGGCTGCACTACTACTCATGGGAGATCCAACTCTTCCGGGCTGAGACGAGCAAGCGGCGCAGTCCAACCCCGGGCCCCTCGCTTCCGCCAAGGGCTTCGCCGCGGTCGCCTACCCAAGCGACCGCTGTGCTGCAGCGCGCTCTGAAGAGGAAGGATCTCGACTGGCCCGAGAGGATCATCGAGATCTACCTGCAGCACTGCAACGACTATGAGACACCCGAGAATCTGAGGCTGGCCTACGACTTTGTGCACCGGACCAAGAAGCAGCTGGAGCAGCGCCGGAAGGAAGAAGCTGCTGCCAATGCTGCTGCTGCTGCCGCCTACTCTGCCGCCTCTGCCCCTGCCGTGGCATCAGCCCATCAGGCCGAAGCGGAGGCTCAAGGCTCGCCTTCGGCCGTGTCCAAGCGGAAGCGCGGGGACACACCCGATCGCTCCGATGAAGGTGCGAACAAGCGGGTCAAGAATCAAGCGAGTGACGCGACCAGCTCCATCGTCCAGGCCGACGAGGACTCGTCCTCACAGGCTGGCGCCGCCCAGAAGCGGGATCGGGAGCACACGTCCGTCATAGTGACGAACCTTCCGGCTGACACGACACAGACCAGGGTCCGGCAATACTTCCGTGAGTACGGTCACGTCAATAACCTTGTGCTCCGCAAGGTTGATGATGGCCAGTCCGCCGTTGCCGTTGTCGAGTTTCGCTCCCCCGACGACGCCCGGTCCGCCCTCCTGCGCGACGGTAAATACTTTGGACAGCAGATAGTTGGCGTCAAGCCTGCGGACCGTCTGACCCTGTTCGTCACCAACTACCCGCCGACGGCCGACGAGTCCTACCTTCGGAATCTGTTCGCCGACTGCGGCGAGATCCTTGATGTGCGCTTGCCTAGCCTCAAGTTCAACACGCACCGTCGTTTCTGCTACATCACCTTCCGCGAGCTCGAGGGAGCCGCAGCGGCCACCAAGCTAGACGGACGCGTGTTGGAGGGAAGGTTCAAGCTAAGTGCAAAGTACTCGAACCCGGCGCAGAAGAAGGCGCGAGAGGGCGCGACCTCGGAGGGCAGGGAGGTCAAGATACAGAATCTGCCAATCGAGGCGGACGATGAGGCCGTCAAGGAGTTGTTTGGCAAGTATGGAAAGATTCAGACAGCTCGGATCTTGCGCAACATGGCGGGCAAGTCTCAGCGGACCGGCTTCGTTGTGTTCGAGGACAAATCCGAGGCTGAAACCGCAGCCGCCGAGCTCAACATGGCCAAGATGCGCAGCAGCATTCTCGCCGTCGAGGTCACCAAAGCGGTCAACTTTAAGCCAATCGCGCGCGCCGTCAAGTCTGCCTCCCCAGCTCCCACTTCCGCTAGTGCCAAGGATGAGGACGTGGCCATGACCAACGGTGCGGCCGCCGACCGGCCGAGCGGAAACGGGAGCAAAGAATCCCGCGATCTCCGCACGTTCGCGGTGCTTGGCCTGTCGGACACGGTCAGCGACGCCCGTGTGCGAGCGCTGGTTGAGCAACACGGTGTTGTGACCAAGTTCACTCTCCGGCCCGACCATGCCGGGGCCATTGTCGAGATGGAGGATCAGGCGGCGGTGGGCAAGGCGCAGCTCGCGCTCCAGGGCTTCGAGCTGGACGGCCGGGCCATCCGGACTGGTACCGTTGCGGAGCTGCTGTCGGAGAAGGCCGTGTATCGCACCGACCGCATCGACCGCCCCGCGGCCACCGCCGGCAAGGCTGGCCTGGAGAACAAGGCAGTCGCCGAAGGCGGCGAGAAGAAGAAGACGGCTAGCTTGATGATGCCGCCTCGTCTCCATCGGCCTGCGCTCGGCCAGAACAAGCCCAAGCGCGGACTCGGCTTCGTGAAAACGGCCGCGCCGCGTGAGATGGCCAACGGCCAAGGCTCTTCTTCCGCGGCGACGAATGGAGTGGCCGATGTTGCGCCCAAGAGCAACGCACAGTTCAGAGACATGTTTCTCTCTAGTGGACGCGACAAGAAGGATTCCGGTGACGCCAAACAGGATGTTGCCAGTGACAAGGGAAAATCTACGGACGATCAGGTTCCTGTCTGCGGAGGTGCTCAAAACGGCGCTTGATGACCGACTCAGCAGTGCATGTCTGGCGACGATCTTGCCAACCATACTGTACGGACAACTGCCGCCCCCGAGCCCATTCGTTTACGACCTTTTTTTTTTCATATTCATTTCCGGGGATGTGGCGACATCCGTTTGTACTAACAAATAGAAACATTTTGTGATGGGGCTTGGGGGATTTATCCATTCTGGTGCTGTGAGAATTTACTTATACCCCTTTTCTTTCCTCTCGCTTTCTACATATGTTCTTGATACTTTTCTTTTCCTTCGGGGCGGGCCGGGAAGAGTGAAGTGACTGGCGCGGTCGGGTGGTTACCTAGGTTTGCGAACGCGATGCTTTTCGTTTTCTTCTTCTTCCATTTGTGCTTACTTTTTCCGGGACGGTAAATATCCCACCCCCAGCACAACCAGGGGAGTGTTTCTTTATGTTGCTTTTAGCATTGTCGAGTTATCCAGAGGTAGCGTCACTGGACTCGGGGGTGATGGGCAATGGGCGATGGTTAAGGATCTTGGGACTGCTGGTGATTGTGCTGAGTTGGTCAATTTTCGGTCAAGTCCCAGAATATTGGTCTCTTTGCACTACGCGGTGCCTTTGAACGAAACGAGTACGCTGGGGTGGCGGTCAGAAGTGGTGCTCACAGCAGGCCCACGAGTGTATTGAGAATTTTGTGAATTAAAGCCATGGATCTCCATCCTCGCGAGATTGTGAACGGGATGTTACAGAATCAAGGAAAAACCAGGGAGCCTTTCAAATCCCATCATTTTGCCCAAGCCCAGACGGGAAAACCCTCCCCTACTGCAGGTTAACAAACAAACCGCCGTCAACCAGCAGCTGAGCCCCCGTAACATATCCGCTCAGCTCATCCGACGCAAGAAACACAGCAGGCCCCGCCATGTCGGCAGGCTCACCCGTCCGGCCGAGCGGTATGCGACCCTCCATGTACGCGCGCTTGGCGTCGTCAGCCAGGTCCGCATCGTTCAGCTGCGTCTTGATGGTGCCCGGCAGCAGCGCGTTACAGCGGATGCCGTACCGGCCCAGCGCCACCGCGGTGCTCTGCATCAGCGACAGCACGCCGGCCTTGGTGGGCGTGTAGTGCGTCTGCAATCCGCCGCCGACCAGGGCGCTGATGCTGCTCACGCCGATGATGGATCCCCCCGGGGGCGACTGGTTCCGCGCCATCTGCCGCGCGGCCGCCTGCACGACGTAGAAGGCGCCGTCGAGGTTCGTGCGCACCGTGTTCGTGAACAGATCCGTGTCGAGATCGAGGAACGAGGAAAAAGTGCAGATGCCCGCGTTGGAGACGCAGATGTCTAGGCGGGACGCGTTGAACGTCGACAGCGCGTGCGCGACGAGCTTTGTGCCCGTGGACGGGTCGCGCACGTCGCCCGGTAGATGGGTGAGGCGCCCGACCTTGTCGCCCGACACTGCCGAGGTCTGGAGGAGGGCGGCGGCTTCGGATATCAGAGACTCGAGGTGCGGCCGGTCCTTGTCCAGGCCGAGGTGGTTGACGGCCACGTCGCAGCCCTGGCGCAGGAAGCCGAGGGCGATGGCGCGGCCGATCCCCGTCGTGCCGCCCGTGATGATGGCCGTCTTGCCGGCGAGGATGTTGGTGCACGGCATGGCTGCGAGGGTGTTTGTTGGCGCCGTCGCCGTGAGCTTGTGTAATTCTGAGGGTTGCGAGGGTTGGAGGGGACGTATCGAACGTCAAGAGGAGATGATGCCGAGATCGGTCGAACTCGAGCGCAGCTAAGAGTCACACTGTAGATGGCTCCTGCACGGCATCACTGTCGCCCGCGGGAAATCGCAGGCCGAGACGCATCCATTGTCATGTGGGGTTGGTGATCCGGCTGTGATAAAATTGTTGCTCAACTGCCGAAACTACACCTCCCTCGACCTGACCACTCGGTAGGTGATTTCAGAGCAGCTTTTCACAGACATTATCTATGCTATGCCGTTATAGCAAAGCCTTCACACCGCCGCCCAGGACCGAACCACCGGCTTCATAATACCTATCATCGCCAGTTCCTTCTCTTCTCACAGCCCGGTCATGATGCTAACAAGACCCGTCCACAACCGTCGCCCACTTGCCGGCCACCGAAAGTGGAACTTTTCAGCCCCTCAACAGGTGGGCCTCCGCCGTCATGCGGGGAGTTTAGCCTCGTCGAGTAGGGGTTGACCCCGCGATCCTCGGGGTGATTTACAGCGAGCGTCGGTGTCAATGTCTCAGTTGGCCACGTCACTGGTGTGCCGTCCAAGACTCGTTCAATTTTGGCAGCTTCAAGGACGAGTCAGGCAAAAGCGGGCAGTTGGGAGTATCAAATGGCTTGAATTTATCAGATAATGGATAATGCTGGTCACCCCGTCCGTGAATCACTCGTGCCGCCTCCCAAATCCGCAAAAAGCCTGACAAGCCAAAAGACGAGACAAGCAGTCAAAAGATGTCGCGTTAAAGATGCCAACCTGTAGATACCTAGTAGTTACTGCCTATAATTGGACACAAAACACACCAACTCCCGCTTGGTCTCTTCTCTTCACTCTTACTTCTTCTGCTCTTCGGCCTTGGCGGCACCGTTGGCCGGAACGTCACCGCTGACCAGCGCCTTGGCCGGAGCAGGAGTCAGCAGGAGGTTGGCCGGGATCATCTTGGACCGCGCGGCCGGGTTGAGCGTCAGGCCGAAGCCGGGCTTGTCCAGGTCGGCCGTGTTCAGGAACCCATTGGTGGGGATGACCTCGTCGATAAACAAGTCGCCAAACACGGGCAGCACGCTCTTGCCGTCGGGCGAGTTGGCCAGGTATTCCTGGAACGGCGTGTTCGGCTGCGACACGACAAAGTGGTAGCTGTAGGGCCCGCTGGCGTGCGGCACGACGGGGATGTCGTAGGCGGCCGCCATGGCCGAGACCTTGAGCAGCTCCGTCATGCCGCCGAGCCACATGACGTCGGGCTGGATGATGTCGAGGTTGCGGCCCTCGACCAGCTTGCGGAACCCGTAGCGCGAGTACTCGTGCTCGCCCGTCGTGAACTTGAGCGTCGGGTGCGCCCGCTTGATCTGCGCGAACCCGTCCGTGTCGTCCGGGCTCAGGCACTCCTCCCACCAGTTGATGTCGAGGTCCAGGCACGCCTTGGCGATCTCGATCGTGTACGACACGTTGAGCGACATGTAGCAGTCCACCATGATGGGGAAGTCGGGCCCCACGGCCTCGCGGTGCTTGCGCAGGAACTCGACGTTCTTCCTGAGCCCCGCGTGCCCTTCCTCCGGGCAGTAGGGGAGCGGCACCTTGGCGCCCCAGAAGCCCATCTCCTTGGCCGCCGTCGGCTCCGGGCCGGTGCAGTAAAAGTCCAGCCGCTCCTTGGTGGCGCCCCCGATGAGCTTGTACACGGGCTCGTTCCGGATCTTGCCCAGCAGGTCCCAGATGGCCAGGTCGATGACAGAGATGACGGCCGTCGGCAGGCCCTTGCGCCCGTAGAACATGGACGCCCGGTACATCTGCTCAAACAGGTGGTTGGTGTTCCTGGGGTCGGCCCCGATCAGGAACCGTTCAAAGTGCTGGTGCACCAGCCAGCAGGCCGGCGGGCCGCCGAAGCCCGTGGCGTAGCCGACGGTGCCATCGCTGGCCTCGATCTCCACGAAGAAGGAGCCGAGCACGTTGATGCCCCAGCTGGTCCGCGAGCTGCGGTATTTCTCCCACCTCGAGCAAGGGGTCGAAATGGGCGAGTCGATCAGCCTGTAAAAGAAGGAGTGTAAGTCTTGATGCCCGGGGAAATATGTGCGGCAGCCGCCATGGGCTGGACCTTACCAGTGGCCGCCTTTCACATTGTGGTAGTCGCCGCCTGCGTGACATGGTCTTGTTAGCATTGTGCCATCACCGAAGTAGTGCCCCGCCAAGATACCACTTACCCGAGCCGACACCTCCGATAACGAAGGACCGCACCTCCTTGATCGTGGGAAAGTCTCTGACGGAAGCCATGGCGAGGGGATTCTGACGGTGGGAGGAAAAAAAAGGCAATTAGGGTGTGGGAAAACACGATGCCGCCGGACCAAGATAGACTTTTATGTACACAAGCCACACGCGCCTGATTGCCTTAGCGGCCAAAAGAAGTAAAGATGAGTGCCGCTAGCGTCGATAAGAGATGAATTATCCAAGCAAAGCCATGCGCTTTCTTCCTTGCCGGTAACCTAGGTGCGTAGGCGACTGTGCCTGGTTTGCGATACACCAGGGCATAAGTCTGTGTGGGATATGGTGGAGGGGAAGGGATAGACGCAGCCGGTCCAGAAGCTCAAAGCTTCGAACTCTTTGGGTTTTTCTGAGGTGGGGGCTTGATGTCGGTCTTTGATGCCCCGACATTCGTTCGCTGATGGGGCTAGGAAGCCCGCCCCGAACCAAAAAAAGCAACGACGACTAGTGCTCTTTTCCGGTGCGGTTGTCGGAGGTGCCCCCCTGCAAAGGGGTTGGATGCCGAGCCCCACACGGCTCGGCTCTTGGTTTTTTTGTTGTGGTTGATGATAGGCGTGCCCGGCAAGGTGGACGCACGTCTTGCAGTGATCTCGGTCCTAAGGATAACAAACAAGGAGGTAGAAGGTGGCGAGAAAGGCGGCCGAATGGATGGACGCCAGCCACAGCCTGTCTTTCAAGCCGGCCGAGGCTTTCGAGCCAGCGACACATTGCAATGCCGGCATATGCCCGTCCACAAGAGCGGAGGGCGAGAGACTCGGGTTGATATATCATTTATCACATTAAGTTGAGACGGGGCAACAGCGGTCAAGGGGTATATGTGTGTGGGTGTGTATGCGTTCCTCTCATGCAACATCAGCGGATCAATCACAGGGCTTGTAGGTCCTGCATGTACACACAGCTAGCGAGCAATTCCCGAGGGCTACTGATCTCAGCGGTTGTTCTCCCATGCTGTGGTTCCGCCTGTTTCAGTCATGCTTCCAAGAAGACGCGGATTGGACGAGCGTCTGACCCAGAAGCGAGACTCTGTGCGATACCGCAAGCCAGATAGTCCCATACTGACTGCCGTCGTCGTCTTTTTCTTTTTTATTATTCTTTTATCTTACGTTTTTTCTTTTCTCGGCCGCCGGCTTATTATCCGGGAACGGAGCCGGGCCTCGAAGCCGGGGAAGGAGCACCAAAAGCCAGCACTCTCCGGAGGTCCAAGGCGCTAGCTGATTGGCCAGCAGACCGTGTCGGCGAAGGGCCTCGACAAGGTGACCTGAGCACACAACCCAGGCCCCCGGTATGTCATTGACGTTGAACGGCATGTACGACCGGGGTCGTCACCCGTGTAGCCACAGGCGACGCCCGCTGCGCGCTTAAACGGAGACAAGTGTGCTGACCTGGCGATTCACACATTGTGCTACATACGATCCCGGGTTGCCTCGTGACGCCCCGCCACATCCTCGCCACTTGTTGCTTTGTCTGCTTACCTCGTCGCGCTTCGGGTCGGGAGGATGATGGCCCTGTGCATGCATGCATGGCACCAGAGCAACCAACGACTTAGCTCCAGCCCTCGCTGATGAACCGAAGCGGCGGACGTGAGCCGGGAGCTTGTTTCCACGAGAGCAGCAGACGATCGGAGGACCGACCCGCGTTACGCAACCCAGCGCAGCGGTCGGGCCGCGTAGCGTCCTCGTTGAGGTGACAAGACGATGCGGCTTCGCACACGAGCCAGTCGGAAGGCCGACATCGTCCATTGTCCGCTGCTTTTCCATGCATGCCCGGGCTGCACAGCAGCACCAACAGCGTGTGCGGTTGTCGCGAAGAAGACCTGACGGAATGGGTGCTTGGCGCGAAAAGCAAAAACTTGGAGAAGAAAGGAAAAATTTGGAAATGCGCCCAAGATGCTTGCATATTTTCCCCGCACGCGGAGCCGCCGCTTTCCCAGTGCCGTCTTCCCAGGCCAATCACGGGGAGCGGATCAGGGCCAGTCTGGGGGCTGCCCACTGACCATTTCTCCACCAGACGGGGTCTAAGAGACATGGCCGGCAGGGATCGCCCGGCTGACGGGATTTTGCTTCTGTCTTCTGCCCGCCGGCTCACTGTTCATTTTTTCCGCAGAGTCGAGTCGCCCATCACGGAGCATTCATGCGGCAGGCCGTCAGATTTGTAGCAAGATAACAGCCCGTGGATTGCACAAGCCAGACCGACAGCGGTGCCTACGGCGACCATCATGACAGTCGGGGAGGACGGCGACGAATATATAGGACATTCTCCTACCGCGTGTGCACAAGACCTCGTGGTGGGAAAGGGGAGCCGGTCCCAGGGACCAGGGGGCCATTCAGTCTGGTGCCATCGAATCTGACCTCGCACAAGGGGACGACTCGTGATTTTGTCCCCTTCCTCCCCCAAGCTGCATCCTCCCTCTCGCCCATTCTTCACCTCGCAGTCTCACCCTCCCGAGCCACCGACCCGATCCAGAGCTCGAAGGCCCCTCGTCCCGAGCCCACGGCTCCGGTCATAGCCCAAACCCCTCTCTGCCAATCATTAACCCGAGACTCCGCGGCCCGTGACACACGGTTCCGTTTACCGAACTCGACGCTCTCGGCCTATCGCCGCGGACCCGATTCGCTTCCCAAAGTTTCCCGAGGCCTGCTCGGCCTCCACTAGCGTCCCGTCCCCTCTTTGGCGTCTCCATCAGGAATGATGCACCCCGGACTGCGCCACGGCACCACCAGCAGCAGTCATCAGCACAAG
The DNA here is from genome assembly GCA_003049465.1 of Magnaporthiopsis rhizophila. NCBI lineage: Eukaryota > Fungi > Ascomycota > Sordariomycetes > Magnaporthales > Magnaporthaceae > Magnaporthiopsis > Magnaporthiopsis rhizophila. The sequence goes on from PYSS01000001.1 coordinate 144,129, forward strand.
TCGTCTCCAACCGCCACGCCCGATCAGCATCATCAGCTACACCACCACCACCTACCAGTTACCGAGCCCCCGCTTGCCCTGGGCCCGGACAGCGGCGACGATGCCAATCTCTTGAGTGGCGACGACCGCTCCGACAATGACCTCGACGACCATGTCGAGCCCGCCCGGAATGGCAAGCGGAAAAGGCCCATTTCTGTCTCGTATGTTTGATCCAGCTTATCTTTGCCATTTCACGTCCCAGAGGAGCCGTTCTTGATCTGTTTTTATGTCCCGGCCCAAGATAGCTCGGATGGCTCACCTACGCCCCCGCCCGAGAACCGACAGATCAAGGCTATAGCTGACCATGATACACCCAGATGTGAGCTCTGCAAGCAGAGGAAGGTGGGTTTGGCTACTGCGGCTCTTTTCTTTTAAACTCACATGCCGAATCTTTGTGTCTTGCTTTTGCATGCACATGCACATGCGTCTAGGGTGCGAGCAGACAAGTACCTATATCGAGGTGGCGACTGCCCAGCTTATTATACGCCCCTCCTTGCTGTGTGTGGTCGTGGCTACATACTATATATATCAGACACCAGAAAAGTTCTTAAGACACTACCTCGTGATTTGACAATCGCTAGGCGTGGGAGCATACCAGCGTATTGGTTCATCTGCTAACGCAATATCCACCAATCTAGGTGAAATGTGACCGCGACCAACCTTCATGCGGGTGGTGCACGCGCAATGGTGCCAACTGTGAATACAAGGAGCGCAAAAAACCCGGGCTGCGAGCTGGCTATGGACGAGAGCTGGAACAGCGCCTAGACAAGCTCGAGGCCATCTTACGGACTCATCAAGAGATTCTTCAGCCGTCAATAGACGGGCCCGGTGTCCACGGAGCTACGGCCTTCCTCCATCGGCCCAACGCGCCCCAGAGCGTGCGTGGCAGCATCCCCAGCGATCAGGACACTCCGATGGAGACCCATCCCCCAATATTCCCTCGCTCGGACAGCATGCGCACTCCCCAGGCAGAAACAGCGCTCTTTGTACAAAAGTCATCGACATATCCGTCTGCTGGGCCCTCCCAGAACGTGGAGTTTGCAAACCTACCAGGCCATCCCCCAGCCCCGCACGACGGATACCAGGCTCAGGTTGGGCCGACAGGCATCTCGTCAGCTGGGATATCACCAGGACACATGGGAGCGGCAGGCATGTCGAGTGCGGCGGCCCAGGAATACTATAGCACGGGCTCTGCAGCGTCTGGCGGTACCCTTCACTCGCCAAACTCGACCAAGTCGCAAAATCAGACGCAGATATCGTCGGACCAAGAGTTTCCGCCGTACGACATGCTCTACGCCCTCGCCGACCTGTACTTCAAGCACATCAACACATGGTGCCCGATCCTAAACCGCAAGATAACACTTGCGTCGCTGTTCGACCCGGCATCCATGATCGACGAGACAGACAAGATCCTGCTGCACGCCATAGTCGCCACAACGCTCCGGTTCTCAACCGATTCGAGATTGACGGACGAGAGCCGCCGGCGGTACCATGACGTGTCCAAAAAGAGAGTGCTCCTGTACGGGATGGAGAACTCGTCGGTGAAGGCGCTGCAGGCACTGGTGATATTAGCGCTGGACCTCTGCGGCGACGGCAACGGACCGCCCGGGTGGAACATCATGGCACTAATAACCCGGTCAGTGGTGCAGCTGGGTCTTGCTGTGGAGAGCAACTCCTTTTCCGTGTCTCCAAACTACACATCCATATACACGCTCAGGGCCATGCTCCTCCCCGAGCCCAGAGATTTTGTCGAGGAGGAATCGCGCCGTCGGCTGTTCTGGATGGTCTACCTCCTTGACCGGTACGCCACGATTCCGACAGCCTTTGAGTTTGCGCTTGACGACAAGGAGATCGACCGAAAGCTGCCGTGCCGCGACGACCTTTGGCTTAAGAATCAAAAGGTGGAAACGCGCTGGTTCCGGACCGAACACCGCTACGACGAGGGATCACCGCCAGATTACGAAGCAAACAAGCCCGAGAACCTCGGGGCCTTCAGCTACTACGTCGAAGTCCTCACGATCCTGTCGCAGATCCACAAGTTCCTGAAGCAGCCTGTCGACATATCGGCCGTCAGCGACGTGGAGGACTGGAAAATGCGGTACAAGGAGCTGGACGGCGCCTTAATGAAGTGGAAGTTTGACCTCCCTGGCGAGTACGGCTCCATGGCCAAGCTGTTCCAGCCAGGGTTGGCCAAGACGCTCAACTGCGGCTGGGTCATGCTCCATGCGACGTACCACACGGCCGCGATCCGGCTGCACTCGTCGGCGGCCTACCCGACAACACGGTCGCCCATCTTCACACCATCCTACTCGGCCTCGCAACGCTGCCACGACGCCGTCGAGAACATCGCGGCGCTCGGCGAGTTTGTGGTCACCAACGGCCTGCTCCCGAAGCTCGGCCCGCCATTCGCCTTTACGTTGTGGGTGGCTGCCCGCCTCCTGCTCGTGCACGGGTCGACGGTAGAGCACAAGGTCAGCCCCCAGATCGGCTTCTTCGTGGACGCGCTCCGCGAGATGAGCCGATACTGGCCGGTGGCGCGGCGGTACTGCGAGCTGCTGCAACGCGTGCTGGACGAGTACCGCGATGCCGCCCAGCACGGCGACAGCGTCACACCTAGCAGCGTCAAGATCCTGGCCGATATGCGCCGCACCGCCTTTGACCTCGATTTCCTCATCAGCCGCCAGCCACACCACGTCACATCGACGACGTCGGGCGGCAACAGTGGCACTTGTGCTGGCGGCGGCGGCGGCGGCGGCGGCGGTAGTGGCAGTAGCGGCGTCGGCGTGAACGGCGCTGGAGCTGGCAGTCAGGGCCCTGGAGCCCCGGGGCCTGGAGGCACCGCGCCGGCCCAGGGGCTTAGCGTCCGCTATCCGAGCATCACTCCCGCCAGGACTCCGCAGCCCAACGAGCTGGAGTACCTGGACGTCTTCGACTTTTTCAACTACCCTCGACTGCCGGCGGGACTGGCCAGCGACCACCCATCCGCGATTCACGGGAACGGCGGTGGCATGAGCGGTGGCAATGGTGGCAGGGAAAGCAGCGGGGGATCGGCGGTCGGAGGCGGCAATGGACCCGGGCCGATACTTGGGCCCAACGAGTTCAACATTGAGGATTTCATGGTGGACGCCAACCACGACTGGCTTTATAAGCAGGAAGGGGGTGGCAAGTTTATGAGCTGACTTTGGTGGATGTTGGACCTTTTTTTTTTTTGGTCTATTTTTTCTCTTATATTTCATTGTGGTGATATATGCATTGGCCAGGTATTTATGCATAACACACCCCGAGGATTAGGGTAAAACGAGGATCTAAAAGTGCAAGGCCACCAACTGAGACGATACAGTTAATGATATCGGATTTCTAAGCGCGTCCATCAACCTACAATACAACTCTCTGTCGTGTCCACCCGCGGAACCCGAAAATGGCCATCGTCCGATGCGGAACTCGAGTTGCCGACCCACTTGGGCCCAGGGCGACAGCGTTGAATGGCAGCAACCTGCCAGGGCTTTGTTTTGGCGCGGCTAGGGCAGCAGCCACGCACCTGCTATTCGATGCCGCACGCGCGGATAGCCTGGTGGGCGGGCTGGCTGCTTGCCGCCGTATTCGACGGGATCGGTGAAATTAGCGAGTACGAACGACATCTGGCCTCCACTTGCTGTTCCCCTTGTTCTGAAATTCAATTAGGTGGGCGGGCATCTTTGGTCGCGATTGCTATAAGTACCGGTGATATGGCGTCCATCGTTTGGGCTTGAAAATCTCGAAATCTAGTTCAGCATTCTAGACGCCCGAGACTAGTACTTTGCTTCAAAATAAAACTCAAATCTCGAAAACAAACAGCGGCAGTTATCTTCAAGACAAATCACCAGCCATGGCCCACAACGCGTCGTCGTCGGTCCTGCCGGCGCACCCCTACTCGCCGCCGGGCGTCCCCATCCCCGGCTACGTCGCCAACACCCTGTCGACGCCGACCATCTTCGCCATCTTCGTGTCGACGCTGTCTGCCGTGCTGCTGCCCGCCGCGTACCGCATCAGGCGGGTGCGGCCGGACCTGCCCGCCGGCGAGATGGCCACGGCCATGTGGTTCGTCGGGTGCGCCGTCATCCACTTCTTCCTCGAAGGCTACTACGCCTACAACTTCCGCGACATCGCCTCCCAGTCCACCATCCCCGCCCAGCTCTGGAAAGAATACAGCCTCTCGGACTCGCGCTACCTGATCCAGGACCCGTTCATGGTCCCTATGGAGGGCGTGACGGCGGTTCTGTGGGGCCCGCTCTCGGCCCTGGTCGCCTGCCTCATCGTCTGGGCTCACCCGCTGCGCCACCCACTGCAGCTCGTCGTCAGCGTCGGCCAGCTCTACGGCGACGTGCTCTACTACGGCAACTTCATGATGCACGACAAGGTCTGGGGCCGCGACCACTGCCGTCCGGAGCCCTACTACTTTTGGTGCTACTACGTCTTCATGAACGCCATCTGGATCGTCGTGCCCGGGTTCCTCGCCTTCAGGAGCGCGAGGGCCTCGGCGCGCGCTTTTGCCGCTGTTGATGGGGCGAAGGCGAAGGTGAAGGCGAAGGGGCGGTGAGGAGGCCTTGTGTTGATGTGATGATTTTGGTTATTGATGTTTTGCTGCCGGCGAGAAGGGTGGGAATACAAAGGAGCAAAGGAGACTATTTTGTTGAAACGGGAAGAGCCAATGGCCAACACCACAGCCGAAGCGTACTAGTAGTCTTAATAATTATACGTGCGAGACAAGCCATCACGCCAGAAGTCAATCGGGTGCAGCCGAAGAGGCTATGTCAAAGATTCTTACATGCATGCATGCATGCATGCGGCCTCGCTTTCGATAGAGTCCGAGGTACAACATAACAAGGTACTGTACAGCCCCCAGTGAAGCTTGATCATGCTCGATTCTCTTCCAGAAACGTGGCACGGCACGGCGTCCATACTGCTGCACAGGCATTCCGCGCTCCACCCAATGTAACCCCCCAACGCACCCGCCCTCCAGGGACTCAAAGGTCCATGTTATACACGCACATGCCACATACGTACAGGGGCCAAAAGAGAAGTGATGAGATGACCTGATCGACCCCAACCCCACGACCCTCCCTTTTCCACCAGTCTCGGCCTCCACATCCGATACCCATCCATCTCCTCCCACTCTTCTCTTCTTCCCTCCTCCTCCTACCCCCGCCCAGTAGGTATGGCGCCCTGGCTCGCAAACGAGCCCTGCGTGATGGAGATGGGCTTGTACTCGACCATCTTCTTCTTACGCTTCTTGATCTGCCGCGTCTCGTCCTCGGGGTCCGTCATGTACGACCACTCGTCGCTGTCGCGCCGCGGCGGCCGCGCGTCCATGACGGCCTGGCCGCGCTCCGCCGCCGGCGACCTGAAGGCCGACTTGAGCTTGGACAGGAGCGACGACTTGCCGCTGCGGGACTTGGCGTCGCCGATGATCTCCGGGGAGGGGGTGGTGGTGGTGGTGGTGGTGTATGAGTCTGCGTCGTTGCGTGCCATCTTTTTTTGGGTGGCTCTCGTGGCTTTGGAAAAGGAGGTATACAGTTTTGGTGGGAGGATTGCCCTGTTGATACACTGTGATGCCGACTCTAATAGAATCGATAGCTGGGGAATGCCCATGAAATATATACCGCTCGAGAGGTAGAAGTTTCACCAGACGATATAGACTGGCTGGTCGCGAGAGCAGCTTCGTGGCAGTGCCGAGCGGCAACAGCCCATGCGAGATTGCTTTCGGGCCTCAATGGAGCTCACAAACGGTCCAGAGGGGCACTGCATCGATAGTCCCGTCGTCGAGGGAGGCGGTGCTGCGTCAGCTGCGCAGTTCAAACTTGGCACCTGCAGTCAGGATTTCTCAAATAATGGAGACATGGCCTGCTGCGCTCGTGGACTTATCTCAACATTTCGTGACTCCAGAATACTGGGGACGATCAGCGTGGTCGAATCGACAGCAAGGCCGCCCGCACCTACCTATCTCCATGTGGGGACAGCACGTCGAAGCGAAGCCACCGTCGACCCGACCGAGCACCCAAAGAGGTCGGCCGCATTTCGAATCGAACGGTTCCCGAGACTCATCACGTATCCGCCCCCAAATAGGCAGAACTGACTTCCCGGCCGCAGCGGTGCTCACAACAGCCAACGTGGCCCAGGCAGATTTCAGAGCCGTAGCTTCAGTTGATTTCTTTCAATTTATCCAATATCTCTGCTATCACCGTACCGCCGCCTGCCCCTTTTCAGGCCACACCTCCATCAGATGCAACCACTCGAGCGCAAACGCCGTGGTGATCCTGGTCCAGTCCCGGACCGTGGCGAGGTCGAGATGCTCGCCGTCGTCATCCATCGTGTGCCAGACCTTGGGGAAGGGCTGGGGGATGACATGCAGAATATTGACGCCGCGCATCATGAAGGGCACGTGGTCGTCGCCCACCCCGGCCGGGAAGAAATGCGTCTTGTCCTTGTCCGGAAAGAAGGGCCCGTTGGGCGTCGACTCGAGCAGCTTCAAGCTGCGCATCCGCTCCTCGATCCGGGCCATCTTCTCGTACGCCCAGTGCGTCGTCTGGAAGTACGACGGCACTGCCGGGCTTGCCGTCCCTAGCAGATCCAGCAGCACAAACATGCTTATTTGGTCCAACGGGGTTTTATATTGGGACATGGCCGGGTTGAATGTGTTGTCCCATTCGGCGGCTAGAGACCTGAATTCCGCAACGCCCCGTGGTGCGCGTGTCAGCTAGGAGTCTCTCTTTCAAACCTTTTCAGACCCGGGTCTTTTTTAGTAGGGAGGCGACCTACCTCGCTCCGTAGACCGAGTCCGTGTCAGTCCACGCCTGAAACGCCTCCTCGCCGTCCAGCAGGATGATCTGCACCCCCATCTCCCATGTCCCAGTGCTGCCCTTGCCAAGCGCGGCCGTTTTGTCGTGCATCTGGGTTAAGTACTTGTCGATGCTGCGGGCGACGTGCATCAGGATCGCGCAAGGCGCAGCGCTGTCGGTGGCGCCAATGAAGCCGTCGGGCGTGATCTTGCTGTCGTAGTGCGCCACCAGCGTCAGGTAGCCGACCTGGCCGGGCTTGACCCAGGGCGGCTCGCGGCGGAAGATGAGGTTCTGGAACGGCAACTGCTTGCCGTTGGATGTGGGCGTCGTCCCCGTCGAATTCTGCCACATGATAGTCCATTTTGGCAGATCATTCTTGAAAAAGCTAACAAAGTGCTCCTGCACCTTTGCCTGGCCCGGCGTCCCGGGCACTCGGGGTATTAATATGGGCGACAGCAGCCTGCCGCGGTGGATGTCGAAGTCGGCGCCCTCGACGGGGATGGCTTTGAGGAAGCTGTCCGACAGCTCCTTGTACGCTGCCACGGTAAGGAAAAGGAGCTGGAGCACAAACGCAATCGAGAGCACGCCGCGGCGCGGGGGTAGGGACGCCATTGCTGTGCTAGTCGGCCGTCGTGTCCGGTTTCGTGGTCGTCGTCGGGGCTGTCGATGAGCGGATTGGCAAGTGCTTTTGATGAGGCTCAGCTCGGTCCTGCGAGGTTAGGCCGTCATCTCGAAGGGCACGGGACTCGGTCGATAGATTGCGCTCGCTCGAGAGTCTGATCGGGCCTCCGCGGCGCCAGTCCTCTAAAGACAAAGCTTGTGCCCGAGTGGAACAGACGGATGTATCAAGTTCGTCGGGTTGGCATCTGTCGTCCGCCAGGGATGCACCCTACTCCTGTCAATCATCAATGGAGTGGAGTCCTGTGGCGCCCGCTCCGGCGAACCCGGCCCCCGCTGTAAAACGCCACTTGTCCACTGCAGGCAGACTGACATCAGCCAACGACTCGTTCCTGCAGCTCGGCTGGAAGCGGACACTGTGGGGTTTCACAAGCGGCGTTCTCAACAGTGATTACTTCCATCTTATATTTTACTCCCACCCAGAAACCCGAGAATTTCATTCTCCTCTGCCGGAGCCCAGGATGCAAAAGTCAAAAGTCAACCTTTCCGGATCAAACGGCCACACAATACAATGCTCTGTTCAGCAATCAGGCCTTCTCAGCCAACCACACAACCAACTTAGCCTACAACAAAGACCCTGTCGATCATATAATGGAACTACAGCCTCGCTATCCACAGCTAATGCAACGAACTGCATTTGGTTCTGCTGAAGCCCGCCATGCGCAACAGACAAAAACAAAACAGCATTGAGGATTCCTCAACAGTTACTCACCAGCGTATTGGTTCGGCCTCATATTTTGACTCTGGTGGTGCAGGCCCCGAGTTTCGAAGAACGGCGACGGTGGTGGGTAAATGGTTTTTTTAAAAAAAAAAAAAAAAAAAAAAAAAAAAGGGTAGGCTCAAGGACCCGTATAACCCGAGTTGAATCGAGTTCAGATACACCATGGGCAGTATGGTCCCGCCACTAATCTCGAATGCCAGCATGATTTACGGCCCGATACAATCTTGCCGGTGGCCTAGGACTGGGAGGAAGAGAGCATAGATAGGGAAAAACGACTACTATACCGAAATCAAGATCGAAGAGGGAAAGAAACAGCCCTACGCAAGCTCAGTCTCAATCAACGCCTCAATACCCTTAGGGTCGGGCCAGAAATTGAGGATACGGAAACCGGCCTTTGTCAAAAGAGAGCGCCATTGCGCCTCTGTGCGCTCGTGAGCCGAGAGCAGCGACATCATGCTGACGTCCATGATGGCCTGCCAGCGGGTAGCGCCCGCAGCTGGGATCACAACCTCGTAGATGAGCAGCTTGGAGTAGCCCTTGCGCATCGCTACTGCCGTGTGGCCCAAGAAGTCGAGGGCCTCTGCCTCGGGCCAGTCGTGAAACACGGCGTGGAAGAAGTACGCTCGACTCCCTGTGGTTGTGGCCATGGATGAGCGTCTGGGCAGGCAGACCGAGAGAAAAAGGGGGGGCGAACAGGATATATCACAAACTTACCCTTGATAGGCTGCGGCTGGAAGAGGTCATGCGCCATCTTCTTGATCCTGCCATCCACGTTGGCCGCGCCGACGACCTCCGGCAGGTCTTGAAGGACCAGCGACCCGGCAGGCAGATCCGGGTGTTTCGTGAGCAGGTGGGTGATGTCGACGCCCATGACGCCGCCTCCCACGTCCACGCAGAGAGGGGAGCCGCCATCGCCAAGCTCGGCGCCGGACAGCAGGCGGGCCCCAGTGTCGAAGAAGTCCACCCAGGGCGTCTTGCGCTGCGTGAAGCCGGCCATGTAGTCGGCGAAGCCCTTGTTCATGCGCGGGTCCCGCTTGACGCGGTCAAAGAACTCGAGCCCGAAGGCGTCGACGTAGTTGCACGTCTTTGGGTCAAGGGGCTCGCGGTACGAGATCTTGGCCATGTAGCCCGGCAGGTTGTGGCTCGCGCGGATGAAGTGGTCGGTTCTGCACAGACGGACCAAGACGGGCGGGTTAGGTGTCGCTGCTGCTGCTGTGCATACACAAGAAAGGGGATCGAGAGTCGCTTACGCGCACTGCAACGTCTGTGCCACACAGGCCGCTTCGTCGCCCATCTCGAGCGAGAAGGGAGTTGGCGCGTACAGGTCAACACCCTTCTCCTCGAGGACGTTAGACATGGCCATCAGCCTCATCAGCCTGCGGAGAAGGTTGATGTCGGGCCTCCCGCGGCCCTTCCCGCTAGCCTCGCACATAGAGGCGATATTGTCCAATGTTTTGTCTCCCCCGCCCGCAGCGTGCCAAGTCTGCCAGAGGCCGAGGTCCATCCCGATTTGCAGCGAGGCGAAGACGACAGGATTGACGGAGGCGAGCTCCCACGCGCGCTCATATGGCGTCTGGAGGCGCGCCAGGCACCTGGAAGCGGCGTCTCGCAGCTGCACGCGGGCAACGTCGTCATCTCGAATCCCAGGCCCGGACTGGTCAATCCCATCGAGGAGCGCGATGAGCTTTGCGGCTTCCGGGTTGGCCATGGCGTGCGTGCCTTCTATCTCGAGTAACCAAGGTGGTGATGGTTATGGGCAGTTACACCGGGAAGTCTTGATCAGAGAGCACTGCTAAAATTGCTGTCCAACTGTGCAAGGCAACAGAAGCCATAAAGCCCTGGCCTGGGGTCCAGATATTCCCTCACCTTCCTCCTCCCTAATAACGCATCCCGATCGGGTCGCGCCGCATATCAAGCGTGGCACTCGTCTCGGTCTTTCCTCCCACAACTGCAGATTTCATGCACACGGGAGCTGCTTTAGCTGCTTTAGCCCCCGCACTCGTGTAGCGACAACGAATCGTAGCGCTTGGGATAGCATATAAAGAAGCAATATCTCCTACACCTCGGTCGATCATCGCTTTCGTGCCGCCGGAGCAACAGCGCCACCTACGCCACTCGGGTACTCCACGTCGGCCTTGCCGCCCGGTACTGGCAGCCAAGGAAAGAGTCTCTGAGGAGCTGAAATGTTGCATTCCAGCATAGTGGCTGCATATACTGGAACGCGCAATATCTTGCAAACTTGCGCAACCCCTTGATGAGGACCCCGCGACGGTTCTTGTGGCCATACCTGTGCTATATAAAATAGCTACTACTATACTTGGGCATAGAAGGATTTGAGGGAATATGTTTCGTCTGCAGGTCGTCAGCCCCGGCCTGGGTGGCACCGCGGCTGAACCCGGAACACCCTAATCGCACACCTGACATTATCTATTGCGTAAAAGTGCACTATTTGTTGTTGAAGAGAGCGGACGGAAGCTGGTGTGCTCGCGTGTATATGGTCCTTTGCAGATCACGACGCTCGTAGCAAATGCATGGCGGCCCGGCCCTGGTGTGCTCTCGAGTCTCTTCGGGTCCCTATCAGCCAACCAGTTCGCATCACACAAAGGTCCACACGATGGGCCAGACCCGGATCATCCAAGATACGTTTTAGAGGGTTTAGCATGGCCCACGTATCCAGCCAACAAAAAGTATTATGTTCCTGGGAAATACAACGTAGCTTGATCAATCACCGTGTAAGCTCAGGACGGTGTTGCGGGCACTCCTCGCTCGTTATTACCATCTCTCATACACTATCCCAAGCCTGACCGCCATCAGTCGCAGCCTCCACCGCCGCCGTCACCACCACCGCCATCATCACCACCGCCATCACCACCACCGCCATCACCACCACCGCCGCAGTCGACGCCGCCGCCGTGGCCGCTGTGGCCCGCGCCAGAGTAACCACCTCCAGAATAGTCGAAGACACTAGCGATGAAGTAGGAAGCGTCTGCACCGCCGCTGGTAGAGCCGCTGTCGTGTGTTTTGGCCCGCACCGCTGCCGCAGGCTCTCTCGAAGCCGGCCGGGGCTGCTGGTGATGGGCCGCCGTCCGGTTCATTGTCTACGTGGAAGCAGTCCTTGTCAGCTCGCTGTACACTTGTGATAGCTCCAGGGGCTGCCTGGACAGAAGCACTCACCGATGGGCCGCAACCCATATTGGGAGTTGTGTGTCAAGATTTTTTTGGTTCTCGGGTTTATGGTATATGCAATCTCGGAATCTTGGTGATATCTGCCACTTTGGAAACTGATCTGCTATTTTCCGCTTCTTCATCCCTGCTAGTGCCATCCTTGGTTGTATTTATACCCATGTTAGCTCCTTTGTCCCCCGAGGACGAGCTAATATGTCCGAGGCGCGAGGACGCCCCGAGAGTATTAGCCTTTGGCATCGAGGTTGAATTCAGCGAGGCAAAACCTTGGGTGAAACCATGTCCAGTTGGATGGCTCTTCCACGGGGAGAATTGTCTTTTACAAAGACGCCACCAGGCGGCTTTAGGCCCGTTTCTACGTTCCCCATACCCTCTGGAGTATTTCCAACCCTAAAGAAACCCGCCTGTTCTTGGGGTTGATCTCGAAGGGTGGGGAGGTGGGAATATGGGTTGTTCAGAGTTCCCAACCTCGCCCGAGTTTTTGTTTTTTTAAAAAAAAAAAGAAAAAAAAAAAAAAAGTAAAAACATACAACACCAAGGATTCCCCAGTGGTCACCCACCTGAGTACTAGTTTGGCCCTCACTGGTTTGACTAGGGGAGAGCGGACGGGATCCCGTATATTCCAGTGGGTATGGTCGTATGTGCTAGTTTCGCGGGAAGGTATCATTGATATGTGATCTTACCAAAAGGCCAATATATCCTGCTCAAGTCCAAACAGCAGCAGCACACATGCCATGGTCTCGATACGGGAGAGGCTGCTCGTGCACACTTCCCCAATAGTCTCGTTTTACTAGAAGAGGAATGTGATGTCAGGGATATCTCTTTGCAGAGCTAAACATGAACGCGTGCTACCTCTCCACCCCAAATAAGATGATGCTTTCGTCAAGCATTCCAGCTTGCCTCTAGGCACAGATCACGGGTCCCGCGGTATGCGGCATGTCTCTGCGCCACGAACCTAATCGGGGTGTACTCCGGTTATTTTCTAGTTCAAATTGATGATCCTCCACCAACCGATGAGGATCGCCCCGGTTGATTGGCATCATGGAGCAGAAAGAAGACGCACAGCGCCATGTAAAGGCCAGGGGTGACCACATGGTCAGATGACCTTGGTGGGAGAAGTGCATGCATGTATGACGGAGAGTATGTCCATGATTTTGAGGCGTCCCGGAGCGGCATCTTTCTTTCGTCTCCCTGTGAGGTTTTTAAACTCGGGTGGCACGATGTAACGACCAGAGCCGGAACAGAGGAGATTAGAGAGGGTTGTGAACAAGCGCACAAGCTGTCGACACTCCGGAGAGGCAATCAATTCCGGAAATAGGTCTCGGAGGCTAATCAGGAAAACAGATTCCCCGGATTTTAATGCCGGGGTCGACACCGGCTGATGATGCACATATTAGACGATTGACGATAGGGGGAGGGGTCGCACTGGGCGCAAGAGCGGGGGAGCGGGCGTCTACCCCGAAACAGCTCGGACGGACAACCATCGACGGATAAAGCCATAATGGGCCAAGAAGGGTCTTGGGCGCGGCGTCAAAGCATTTGCGCGAAACTCATTTGTGCTACGTAGGTACCAACCTACATATGTGTGTACCTATATAGGTAGGTAGGTAGGCAGGCATGCGTACCTGTGCGTCATTGTCGGGGAGCACAGTCACAAGCCCATTGGGTGGGATTCCCCGATGCAACAACACCGAGTCGACCATGGTGGCAGCGGTACCATACGGGTGTAGCAGCTTCTCCGGTTCTAACTGGATCCATAGGGCTGGCGTCTCAGGAAAGTGACAATTAATGGTCATCACCTGGGGCGGTATGCGATGGAAGGAAGATGTAGTGCACGTCCCGAGTACCTACCTTACCTCGCTAGCTCTTTTCAAACGAGTTCGTAGCGAGGGGTTCATGGCGAATGTGGCGATGCAGGAATGGACAAGGAAATACGACTGTTTAGGATCGGAGGAATCGAGAGTTTCTGGAGTTTCTGCCGCGGCAAGGATTTTCCCAGTCCCAGGTTCCGAATCGATGAGAGCCGCAACACATGTGGCCCAAAACCCAAAAAGCGTGCGGGAAGAAGCCAAAAAGCAAAAAAAAGTTGTGTCTGGGGTTAGCATAAAGAAAGTGGGCGCGCGGCATAAAATGGATGTGGCGCGCTCCTCCTCCTTGATCGGCCCCCTTGGAAGGGCAATTTCCGGTAGCACAAAAAGGAGAGGGAGGGCGCCCGGGCATCGCGAAGGGCTGCTGCGGAAGTGTTGTGGGGCCAGCAGCCTACGGAGAATTCCATCAAAAAAATAAGGGTTTTCGCGACAGATAATGACAGGCGAGGGACCGGGCGCCCGTGGGTGATGGTGCGGGGTGGCGTGGAATGCAGCGCTTAAAATATCACCCAAAAGGCCAAAAAAGCGACGGCTGACAGCCGCGAGTGGTCGATCGAAACCTTGACATGCACAGGAGCGGCAACAAAGTTTCCAAATGTGGTTGTTGGTTCCAGGCCAATGGAGAGGACCGATCGGCGGTGATGTGAGACCAGCTTGGATTGGAGCAAAATGGAAGACCTTGCTGAAGAAACGGACGCCGCATGGCATGGGTGTGGAGGCGCCAACCGATCGAAGCAACCAAATTTGACTGATTTTCTTTTTTGGCACCACACCATATCCGGGCGGGGTTTCTAGCTTTGGCGTCGTTTAGCATCAATCCTTCCCAGTTCTGAAACAGGCCCTCTGGAGCGGTCCCTGAATGGAGAAGCGGTCCGTCGGCTGCCTTGGATTTTGGCCTTGGGGACGGCGGCACCGATCGCGGAGTCGACTGCAGATGTTGCGTTGACGCACAGTCACACAAAGGATTTTAGCTTGGTGTCGTGCGGGACGGTTTTATACCGTAGCATAGAGCATGGCGCCGTCTTGCGCCAGTGTCGTTGTCGTTGTTGTCGTTGCCCAAGCTCTGGTCGGCGGTGCCGTCAGTGGCATCTTCTCCCTGAACAAAAACGTCTGGGTTGCATGGGTTGGGAGGGACCAGCAGTGCCCATTGCGAGGATGCCCTGCTGCCGATCATCTTGCACCTCCTCCTGAGTCCCTGTCAATGGCACCCACCTTCAGCACCTTGGCATTAGGGAGGGAGGGAGGATGACTGGAGGGAGCGCACAGCGGCGCATCGGCGCCTATGCGCTCCTTACCAGCCGCCTTGGTGTCGAGCCCTGCGTCTCGGGGACACTTCGATCGGGAGAATGCGACGTAAACTGGCGTCACAACCAGGTTTTGTTATCCCGCGACAAAAGGCCGGGACCGGATGCAGGATCGTGCTCGGACCCAGGTCGCCGACTGGCTGTGTGCATACAGTAGGCGTACGGCACGGGTTTCCCGCCGCTGCTTATCGCAAGGAGGATGAGAGGAAGCGATAGGCGTGTGTATCATCTTTATAAAGCCAAGTTCTTCGTCATGCGCCCGATCTGCGCGAACATGGTGGACGCATCCGGCAGGGGAGCGGGAGTCGCGAGGTCGTGCATGGATCTACGCTGCACAGGCAATGACATAAGGCCTTGGTGGTGGGTGGTGCTATTATTGAAGGCTGAGGTGTGAGCCGGCGTGATAGGTGCCGACTCCGTTGGTCCCTAGCCCTCCTGGGGTCAAGTCCTTCTGCGAGGGAAAATAAGAGGCGTAAAGCTGGACAAGCTTTGGCTTCGTCGATACCCCACATAAATAAATCGCTCTGTGCTGTGCAGGTTTAGCTTGACAAGTTGCTGCAGCTCGTCCAACCTCGTGGGTGTGCCTGAGCACGGCATTAGCTTGATGGTCTGAAACTTGTACCTGCTCTGAAAGAGGAGAGATAAACAAGAGCCCAAAACAAAATGTTGCATGTGGAAAACGAGGGCGACTCAGCTTCCCCTCTCTGGAAGCCATCACGAAAGCCCACCACCATTCCAGCCCGGCCACCATGTTTCATTCCGCTCTTGGCTGCGACTCCGGCCGCCAAGTTCTTTTGCATAGGTGCCGCGTGGTCTGGTCCCATCCAGGATCGTGTTAAATTTGCTGTGCAACAAGTCCATGTCGATTTTTACTAGCCCGTCCCCTGGTGACGGGTGGGGCCCCACCCGTAATGTCAGCGTTCGTGCCTGCCACAAAACTTCAGACTGCGCCCGCTTTCAGGGGGGCCAAGATGGGGCGCTTGAGCGGGCGCCTGCAAGGAAACAACGCGCCCCCCGGGAAATGCGACTTGAACCACACCCAGCGCCCGCCGGCTGGTGGTATATTACGCCTGCCCGCCCGCTTTCCGCTCTGGGAGCGGCACCTCGCCAGGGCCTTCCCTCGGTTGCGGGAGAATCGTCCATCACTTTGCATCTTGCATCGCTGCAACGCAACTTGACAGCCCGGACGGCCACACACGACGACCGTCTTTCTCCTTCCCGTCTTTTCCGACGTTCCTTCACACCAAATCCACGGGCTATATCCCCGCAGTCTCTCATTACAATTACCCTTTACTACCTCTCGTTAACTGTTACCTTATTTTCCCTCCTTCCTTCCTTCCCCTCGCGGCGTCTTTTTCTTCTTCTTCTCCCGTTCGAGTTTCTCCACGAGGCCAAGCGAGCTGTCGTCCTCGTCTTCAATTCTTTCTCTTGGGGCTTGCACAAACCGAGTCGCCTTATTTTCCCTTTCGCGCCTTCGTCGTCCACCACCGTTCGATTCTCTGTAACTGCTTGGCTCTCGAGCCCTCGACTCTCCTCATCGTGCTCCCGGACGATTTTACTTTGTCACCCCCTCAATAACGCACACCAATCCCGACGACACCGCCAGCAGCTCCTTGTGGCACGCCGATCGAAATTGGCACTATCATTTGATACACCACGTCCAGCCTTTTGCGCGACCCGAAACTCAATTCCACGACGAGGTGACTCGAAAAAAAAAAAACTTGAGCTCGGATCCTTGATATCAACATCATCCCAGCCCGCCAGGCGCCAACCTGCTCTGGTTGCTCCTGGTCAGCAGGCCTCGAGGCTCTTGTCAAGCAAGCGGACAAATCCACCTCGCCAGAATCGACAACCTCCAAAATGCGCGCTGTTTTAGTTCTCGTTTCCCTGGCCGCTGGCTACGTCGCGGCCCAGGACTTTGGCACCGTTGCTGCGTGTGGTGTGAGTCTATTCTGATGGCAGGCTTTCTGCCCATCTGTTTCTTTTTTCTCCATCCACCCCATCGATATGCAGTCATGCTAGCCGCTTGCTAAATTGGGTGCTTCCCAATTTATCCCTGACATGCATGCCGCCACACCTTACCCACTGCCGAGCAACTCGTTCGCAGCGGCTGATTGGTGGTGCATGATGGGATGTGAAACTGCATGCTGGACTAGACGGGGGAGAACCTTGATTGAACGAACGCCTTTGCTAACCTCTGTGGACGAATAGCAAGCATGCTTCAACGGCATGAAGGGAAAGATTGGCGGCTGCGCTGCGGATAACCAGAAGTGCCACTGTGATGTTCCGGACTACCGCAACGGCATGCGGGACTGCGTTGCCCAGTCTTGCCCTGCTGCCGACATCCCCTTGGTGCAGAATTCTCTGGCTGCATACGTCAATGGTGTCTGCAATGCTGGTAAGTTGGGCCACTATGCAGCACGCGTCCAGCACTCGACATGATGCTGACAATAATTCAGCCGCCGCCGCTCCCCCAGCCGCTGGAGCACCCTCGACCAGTGCAGCCCCAGCCCCGGCTACTGCGACATCTTCACCTGCGCCCCCTCCGCCCCCGGCCACCTCGTCCGCCCTGTCTACTTCGACTCCGGCGCCTGCACCCACTACCTCGGCACAAACGTCGACCCCGTCCTCCCCTGCTCCTGTAAGCACCGAGAGTTGTTTCTATTTCAGCGTAGTCACATGACATGAACCCGGAACGCTAACTTGTTGACCAGGCTCCTACCACGAGTGAGACGCGCACCTCATCTGTGGCTCCTTCGACCACGTCTACGAGCAGCAGCCACAGCTCTACCGGCTCTGCTTCTTCGGCTTCGTCGTCCTCGGCCTCGAGCTCAGCAACTTCAGCGGCCGCCGCGGGCGGTGCAAGCGATTCCAAGCACGACTCCCTCTCGGGCGCCACGGTGGCAGGAATTGCAATTGGCAGCTCTGCCATCGGAATCGCCCTCATCGGCGTGCTTGTCTGCGTCTTCCTGCACAAGCGCAACAAGCGCCGCCCGGCCGCCGACGGTAACGATTACGGACTGAACATCAGCCAGCCCATGCCCGGTTCCGGCCGCTCGTACGCCGGCGACCACCACAACGAGAAGTACGAGATGAGCTCATCACTTGATGACTTCAAGAGCCGCCGCTACGAGGACATGCTCCCCAGGCAAACACCAAGGACCATGGTCTAGTGTTTAGTCTGTCGCTGGGTGCAAGGAAGGGTGCACGGCAACTGAGACCGATGTCGACAGACCAGTCCCCACGCCTTTTGTCTTTGTCCGTTCGGGCGGTGTCTTGCTATTTTTTTTTTCTTTGTTGATTTTTTGTTTTTCTTTTTTGCTCGCCCCGTGCATCTCCCTTGTCTGCATCTACGCCCACCTCGCCGTGTACACCCATCTATTCGTCTGCGTTTTCATGCACCCCGATCAAGGGGCTCGATATGATGTCACGATGATCATGTTTAAAATATTTAAACCCTTTGAGAGAGGACACCTGGGCACCTGTTTATCTTTTTTCTTTTATACAGGATGCGCGACTTGTGGCCCTCTCGGAAAAGTACAACTTTTTAACTCGAACGTCTCGGTTTAGCTCTTCACACTGAACTTTTGTTTTCTACTGATCAAGAGGTCGCATCGTGTGGTGCAGCTGGGAGATCTACAAACGGGCAGAACTTGGCATTGCTTTCTTCGGACACTGACGAGTGTGGCGTTTTCTCTGTTGGCCCGTTTTTGGGCGCCTGTTACCTCCCAACTTTAGGTAGTCAATGCTACGTTTACATATTGAATGTTGCTCGGTGTATAAAGGAAGAGATACAGTCTCCTTGGTGGGTGAATATGGGCGAGTTCTGTCTTGCCCATTGATATTCTTATAGTTACAAGTATGTCGACAACTATTCGTCTGCGCACACGAAGCCCTGTCCTCTCTGGACATGGTATCACGAAGTATGGCTTTGGTGAATCTCTCGAGGAGAGTCATAGCGCTGGTTGCTGAAGGGAACTGACATCGCTATCATCCCGCGT
This sequence comes from Magnaporthiopsis rhizophila, assembly GCA_003049465.1. Lineage (NCBI taxonomy): Eukaryota > Fungi > Ascomycota > Sordariomycetes > Magnaporthales > Magnaporthaceae > Magnaporthiopsis > Magnaporthiopsis rhizophila. Next base: position 162,738 of record PYSS01000001.1, read on the forward strand.
CGTACCCATGTCGCAACTATGCGGATTCCATCTACCACGAATAGTGTTGCCTCTGGGTAGTAATCGGACGGTTCGGCAGGTGAACCCACGGTTTCCGCCGGGCCTTTTTTGCTTCCCTCTCCTGGTGCTCCCTCAGCCGCGTCTTCTCCTCCTTCACAATGAAATTGATGTCTGTCGAGTCGAGACCGTCAGATACGTGGTGTCTTAAAAGAGCCGCAGACGGAACCGAAACAAAAGATTTTCGTGGACATAAAAAGGAAAACGTCGTCATGCTTACTTGAGGTACGCGTCCACATAGCATGAGATCTTCCGCGTCCGGAATAATGGAAGCCATGGAACAGAAACGGTCCCCTGTTCACCCAGGCCTGGTCGATGTAGAGCCTGCTCGGATCGTCGACCGTGATCCACTTGCCGTCCTTGTTCTTGAACTTTACCGGCTTGAAGCCCTCGCTGGCACCATCCGCTGGCTTCGCTGCCGGGGAGGAGGAGGAGGGGGAGGAAAGGCCCATGCCGGCCATGACGACGGCCTCGTCGCGAGCTGCGTCGATCTGGACGCCGACGTCCCGGGCAAACTTCTTCCTGCTGAACCGCATCTGCACGGCGGCCTCGTCTAGGGGCTTGCCAGCGACCTGGCGCGCGATGTGCATGAGCTTCTTGGTCGACGTGATGAGCAGCGGGCTGCGGTGGACGTGCTGGCGCTCGGTGCGGGCGATGCGCTCGGCGCGCGTCTCCTTGTCCCAGGGATCCAGCCGCCGCTTCACCAGCCGCGCCACCATCTTGCGCTGCCAGCGCTCGCGGCTGCGCGGATCCGGGTCCACGGCGCGAGCCAGCGTCAGGGGCGACTTGGAGCCGCCGCCGCGCAGCTTGGTGTCGGTGCCGGTGGCCGCCGCGTCGCGAGAGGCGTCCTTGTCGCCGCCGAGCTCGTCCGAGAAGATGGAGCCACCCATCTTGGGGGTCGACAGCTTCTTGCGCATGGCATCGGTCTCTTCTTTGCTGGGCGGCACCACCTCCTTGGCGATGTCGCGCTCATCCTTCTTCCGCCCGCGCAGCCAGCCAAAAAAGGTCCGGCTCTGAGTGAGCTGGAGGGTCGTTGTGGTGGAGGCCCCGAGTGATAGGGATTGCAACGGCCCGCATAGTGTTGCGGCCGTTATCGGTCTGAGGGGTGTTGAGGAGGCGGCTGGGGGTGATTTTGTACTCTTTGGTTAGTCCAGAGCTTTAGAATTTGAAGAGAGGGGCGTTTAACAGGTATTGCAAGTAGCAATCAAGCGCTTGAAGATGTCAATTGGGGACGAAATCCTCGAGGGAGAGCATACCAGCCTGTAAAGCCCGTCTCGCGGGCAAATGGGGGCTCATGGCGACTGTTGTGCTCTGTTCCGCTGAACAGGGCCGCAACCTTGAGGCCCTCCCAGCTGCTGCCGTTTTCGATCACAGAAATCGGAGCTCCCTCTGTCCGTCGTTGGTGCTGACGTAATGCAAACAGACTGAGTGAAAGAGAGTGAAAGAGGCGGCATGCACGTGATTATAACAAGCCCCACTCTCGATGAAATCAGGTCATTCTGAAGCTCCTGGCCGGAACCAAAGAGAGAGAGGCCGACAGTAAAGACTCACAAATCCCGATCCGACGACACGACCTGACCCGATCCGCAACACACATCAAACATACAATCAAGATGGCCGTCAAGCCCATTGTTGGTGTACGTCATCCTCGCCGCTCCCCGGCCGAAGCCGACTGCGCAATGGCAGCCGCTGCGTGGGCCTCTGGGGGCAGTTGAGGTTCGGGGAGGCAGGATTCGAGTAGCTTACACCAGACGTTCTTTATCACAGATGCTCCGCCGGGGCCTCATCCTCGACCTCGGAATCGCACTCGGTACGTCGTCTCGGGCGGCCATCCGTACGGCGGCGTTGCCATACCTACAAGCGCCCTCGCGACCTCAGTGTCGTTATATATGCGTATATGTCGTAGCTGGCTAACCTCGGCTTTTGGAAAATCAGGCATCGGCGCGACTATGGGCAGCGCCTTCTGGTACGACAACGGGCTCCGGACGACCGAGTTGGCGCGGCTGTACTGTGTTCTAACCCCTTGTCATCTAGGTACGGATACCACGTTCCCCGCAGGAACATGCGCGACAACTTCTACAGGAAGCTCGAGGACGAGCGGGCTGCGGCTCGCCAGTGAGAGGGGGCCTTGCGCGAACGCCGAAACTATCGCGACAAGAGTCGTCATCAACCACCTGTATATTTCCGCTCAGAGGATAGCGAAATACTGAAGGGATGACTGGGCAAAGCTGGAGAGGTTCCATTTTTTTCGACTTGTTGGGAACAGACAAGTTCAGGCAATGAAGAAGACGTATTCTGGCCACACGAGCCCTTGCTCATATGGCATCTTTTTCATCATCCGGACGGGGTGTGTTGTTGAACCACTCGTCTCCATGATGAAATTACTGTGACAAGGAGGCGACAACCCAGTCCAGCAAGGCAAACCACAGCTTCACAGGCTTTGGTCCTGCGGTTTATGCTCGCAAATATCTATGTCCTGGCCGTGCCCGCTGCTGTGAAATGTGTAGTAGCCTGGGCTAAATGTGGGATATTGCTTATAATAAGCCCTTCAAAGCTGGCAACCATGGCTTTTATCTATTCCGCCATCATCTCAGCGATTTGGCTTGGGGTTCTCAGGAGGCACTTCTGATGGTTTGTCGGCAGGGCAGCCCGGAAAGCCTTCCCAGGCGGTAGTCTCGACCATGAAAGTGCCCCTCTTATCCTGACATCTGTTGTGCCATCAAAATCCATTTAGCAAAAACCAACAAACCGCGGGGGGGGGGGAAACACATAACCAAGCAAGCACTCCGGCCGGCCTTACTTTCTAAACAACCTCGGAACGGGCCAGCATTGGACACTGGAGCCGGGCTCCTCGGGCCTGTCGACAGTGCAGCTGTACTGGAGCAACGAGAGCAGTTCGCAGTCCTTCCGAAGATCCAGCTTCGTGCGGCCGTCGGGTAGCTCCGGCAGCTTCCGCTTGCGCCCGCCGGGGTCCGACTGAATCTTTGTGGGAAGCTCGGCCGCGGAGAACGCGGGGATCGACGACGCCATTTTGGTTGTACGCAACAGATCCTGTCTTTCGACCAGAGACCGAATAGGAGGATAAGACGCACGAGACAATGGCAGCAGCCTCGGCAACGGGTAGCAGGGTGCTCAGCGAAATTGAAGAGACGACGCTTGATGAGGTAAGCTGACGACGCTGAACACCATCGAAGCCAACTTTTCACTTGATCTCATGGCTTCATTGCTCGGCGATTACATGTCGTCTCAAGCGTGGAGCGGATTGAAACAAACCACACTTTGAAGTGGTGATTTTGAGAGGGCGTGTGGGCTTGAAATGGCGGGCCCACCCGGCACCTGCAAACACTTTCTCACATCACTTATTGGGCTCAGGCTGATAATCTAGACATATTTCAGCTTCTCGTCTCATTGCGTTCCGCATTCAACGAGCTGAGCAGTCGCGATGCTACGAGATCAGCGGCGGAAACCGCAGCTGGACCTGGCGGCGCCGCCCCCAGAGCCGGCAGACAACCGCAGCAGCAGCTGAAAGTGTTTCCCATCCCTGCCCTCAACGACCTGGCCGCGAAACACCTCCGCGCGACGCAGGCGGCGGTCGTGTCCGTCTCAGGCAGGCAGCTCCCGCTGATCTACCTGCTCGTCGCGACGCTCATCGCGCCGCCGCACTCCAAGACGGTCGTCGTGGTGGATCTGGAGTTGCGCTTCGACATCACCAGGGTGCTGGAGTGCACGCCCTACGCCGTCACCGCTACCACCACCACGATGGCTGCTCCTGTTACTGCTACTGCCACTGCTCCGACTCCGGTGGGGGTGGATGCATCGGCGGTAGCGACTAGCAAGGGTGCAGAGGCAACACGACCGCTGCATGATGATCAGCAGAGATCGGCGGCTTTCAGCAGGGGAGCCGACGCGTCGGCCGCAGGACCTGCGACTACACCGCTAGTCCTGGCCTCTGGCGGTAGAGTCTCCCTTTCTGACTTGGTCCACGTCCACGTGCATCGCCCGGCGCGGGGCAGCGGCGTCGTCTCAGCCAGCCTCGTCCGGGAGGCCGTGGCCGCCGCCGAGCAGCATATGCTATACGGGGCCCACGGCAGCGGTGGGCGAGAGTGGTGGGGCACCTTTGTGGTTGGCGGCAGCGGAGGTCACAGCAGTGCCGGCGGGGTTGCTGCTGGCGGTGGTGGTTCGGCGCCACTTCTTCCCCGTGGAGCCTCATCTTCTTCCTCGTCCGTCGACGTTACAGCTGGACCCAGAGGCTGGCTGCGAGCGGAGCGAGAGGAGGTGGGCGGGTTCGGCATCGGAACTAGCGCCGAGGACGCCCTACGAGACCGCGAGAGGAGGCGGAGGGCCGTGGATGCGGCTGGGTGGACCGCCGCGTCCATCTGGGGCGGCTTTACTTTCCATGAGAATTAAATTGAGTTGGTGCAGTTAACGAGAAGAACTTGAAATATCACCCAAGGAAGAGAGACATCGATGGAAAACACATAGATATCTAGCTACCTATTTGAAACAGACCAATGCAATGAACAACCTCACCTTTCTTCATATTAAAGCAGGGGTTCGATCTGGCACAGGCCAACCCAGCATGGGAAGAGACAACAGCTTACCCAAACGGGCAGCACAGTCCGAATTGCAAATGAGGATGGGCGTCCATATCACGTCAACCGGCAACACACGCTCACCTGAAACCGCAGAGTTTGTCTCCATGCTGATGTCTACAGCCGACTAGCTTACCGTTGCGTTGTCATTCTGCCCAGCCACGCGGAACAAGGTCTTTCGTTGGACGCCGGGGGACTTCTTCCCCTTTCTGCACAAACCTGGCCGCACGCGACTCGCCGTGGGCCACGACGCATACGGGTCCTGCATAATAGCGCACCCCTGGTTTGCAGGCCTTGGCACAGGCCAAAGGCTGCCGTTGTGCCGTGCTTTTTTGGCCGCAAGCTCGGAGAAATTTTGGAGTCCGACAGATGTGGTCTACGAGATTCGAATCTATCCGACGGGGCAGAGAGAAAGGCTGGCTTGTCGCACCTCGTGCTGACTGACACCATATCGAGCTAATGATGTCGCTCTCATGGGGAATATACAGTAGTCTACTGGATTGCGTTTTTCCCCACGTTCCATCCCATCATCCTCGGACTATTACTCCGATTATACCGGGCCCGGCGGCGGAGACCGTTTACTCTGCCCAGACAGAGTCGAGCCGACATGCAGATGCCCCTCCGAGTAGAACTCTTTATCCCTCAGCCCAGCCCACGCTCTACAGCTAAGCCACCGTCGGCGTGTAGCTAGTCAAGGGAGGGCTGGTGGCTGCGCTCTACAGGGACGTCGTCGTACCCATAGTGGCCCGGGGATGACGGGCCAGTCGGCGCTCACGTTTTTACGTATCGTGGCCCAACATACGCGGCCGTATGCACAGTATATACGGACACAACCCTGGGAGCTGACCCAAAAGATCAATGTGGATGTCCGCCGCCTGCAAGATAACAGCTTTTTTTTTCTCGTCGTTTTTGGCTTGTGACAGCGCCCAGTCTGAGTTCCACCGTAAAACCTGGACCTGCTGCACTCTCCAAAAGTGGTAGAGAGTTGTTTCATACTGTACGACGCTCTGATGTAAGCAAGTTCTGCCGCTACATGGTACTTACCTAGGTAGTCCAAGGTATCTATCGGGAGATTAGAAGGCTCTGCTGGGTCGAGAATAAGCCAATGGGCATCTATTCATTTGATGCTGCGTAATGTTAGCTTTCGGCAGACGGCATGTGGCTCCGACGCCAGGGTGGAAGGCCGTTTCATTTCGTTGGTTAGCAACGGCAGATTTACCCCTTCATCTCATGTTCCAGGACAATCTAACAGCCGAGTAAGCTATTGGGGAGGGCCAAGTCAGGAACCACGGTCGAGACGGCAGCAACATACCGACGGGCTTGGGTTGATTTGCACTTAGGTAAGGGGGAGGCCGCACTGTGCCCACTATGTAGTCTGAACCTCTTGGTTGTGTTGGCGATCGGCAAACCCTGAGATGTGCATGTCTCTCCGCCCGCCACAGTGTCCGCCCCTAGTGTGCCGATCCCGCCAGACCGCGGACACGCAGCACAGCGTCCTCTTGGCAGCCGTTCCATACGGCCATTATCGCCCATCAAGGGCCTCTGTTCCACCGCAACGTGGGCATCCCTGTGGAGACTTTTCCTTCCGTTTTCCTTGAATGGCTTCCTTTGCCAGAGCCGTCGAGCCCGCCGAAACCCACCACTGACGTCACAACGGGCCGACAGCCTGCATCAGCCCAACCGGTGGGGTGGCCCATGGGTAGTGGGGGTCCGACCCGCCTCACCGCTAGGTATCCCCGCTGCAGCGCATGCCGCAGCAGCCTCCAGTCAGCGGGAGGTGTTGGACAAGGCCGCCCTTGAGGCTGGGTGCGAGATGCAGGGTGATGGCGCCGCCGCGCCGCCAATCCGTGAATTTCCTCGAAACTTTGCATGGCGGCATGGTAGATCTCTCCCGCCGCCCGCTGTCTCCCTTGCATGCCAGTCTTCGGTGCCTCTAGTGTGTAAGCCGTCCGGCGGTGTCGACGTGTTGTTGTTAATGCTGATCTCCATGCCGGCCCCAACAAATAGCAGTGGTGAGCATCAGCAGCAGCCGCATTTCAAGGTCTGCCCTGTGGTGTAGCGTGGCACACCTCAGCTCGCGGCAGGCACGGTGCGACTGTGCCAAGTGCCGCCTACATGCTGCCAGCCGTGCCTGCCAGGCGGGACGGCGGTTGGACAGTGGCTGACTGATCAGAAATTTACCCCTCCAAAACTGCCACGGTCCGACTGCAACCCTGACGATCGCTGCGCTACCTGGTCTTCAACGACAAGCCGCAGAGCCCCATACTCAGGCATGGGGGTCTCTGATCCTGTCCGTTCCTGGCGGAGAGAGGTTCGGTGGTCCTGATATCGGTGATCCACTTGCGCCCTGCCCGAGCCCCAGGTCCCGGCTTCTCGCGCTGCCCGCCGCCGCTACCCGGAACTTTGACGGCCATTCGAGGACATGCCCAGTACTGTACCAAAAGTCCACGTCCAAGCCTGCCCAACGCACGGCGCGGCAGCACGGTGGAGACGCAGCACACGGTGCAGGACGTGTGTGCGCCTGCGCAACGCAACGTGAAGCACACTCCACTTCAGCGGTGGCTCCGAGTCGAGCCTCTGCAGCCTCTATCCTGCCAGCCCCCCTGCTCCCGCTCCGGCGACCCTGCGTACTACGTGCGTACATGGCTAGGTACCTAGGTACGTACGATGCTGTTGGTACACAAAACGAACGCGGCTAGGCAAACAACCGGCAACGGGGCCCTTCTACGGACCACGCCGACGTCATAATCCCATTTGTCCCTTTTGCCCTCCGGGAACTGCCCCAGGTCTTGCCATGTGAATCAACCCGGGACCGTCTCTGTCACCTATGACCCTGCCGGCTGGCCCCAACTGGCCAGTGGGAGGACTGAGCCGCAGGTCCGAGGAAAAACAAAAGACAAGGTGACAGTCCAGAGGGAATCGCCGCCTGGTTGGTATTTTTTCTGCCCGTCCTAGACAGCCCCTGCTGCATCTGCAGGGCGCAAATCCCATCCTCTAGTACGGAGATGCTGGGCCAAACGGAACGAGACATGCCAGCATAACAAGCAGAAAGAGCAGCGACGCTCACATGCCTATGTCCTCTCTCCTATCCCCTCGTTGCACAAACCCACCAGGGCTCTTGTCGATCTCGGCTACCTGCCGCTCAACGAAGACGAGAGAAGTTGACCCAAATGGAGCAGGGGTGTCTGAGAGTGGGATGTGCAACTGTGCACTGTACGCCGTACTTGGTACGCCGTCCACAGTACGCAAGATGCGCCACCACTGAATCAGACACGGCTCCTCAGCTTGCCCGTGAAGCCCACAGTTGGCGATATCCACTGAGTTGTTTATGTTTTCAATTTTTTTTCTGTTTCGTGCTTTTGATTTTGCCCGTCCAACATCAGCTGCAGGCTGACGCTAGGGTGTGAAAATTCGTTCACGTTAGTGGTTCCACCTGGGTTTGCCATCATTGTGCCCACAGCCATCAAGGATGTCGCCGGTTCGCCTCCCTCTGTTCCTGCCATCTCAGGGGTAAACATGGTCCTCACTGCATCACTACATAGACTGATGCCTCTGGGTATAAGTACCTGGAGCATCTCCGGTCCATGGAAGACCACAAATTCCCCAGATCATCCCATTCCCAGTTTCCGCTTTCACCCCCATAGCATAATACCTATCCATCGTGGCAGATAACTGTGGTTATCGACTGGCATCACAACCTTCTGTCCTCCCTCTCCTTGAACCCGACCAGCATCAGTCGCCCACTCCTTTCGCTTCCTGCTCTTAGGCTCCCGGCACGCACACTTACATCTGACATCTCACATCCCTCGTCATGTCGACCCTTCAGAGGCCCGCTGGTCCTGCCCGGACCGCCTCGTCCAGCAGCTTCGCTGAGGCCTTCGATAAGGCCCGGCACAAGCTGGACAAGGAGCTCGATAGGGAGCTGGAGGCCGAGCTGGAGCAGCTGTCACTGGACGATGACTCCACTCCGGACCTCACCGACTCGGAATCCTCCCCCGCATCTCCGGGTTCCCTGGCCTCCGACTCCGGGGCTGCGACCCCCACTCTTGCAAGCCCGGGCACGCCCCTGACTGCTCCGCTTACACCCCTTGTGGACCCGGACGTCGCCGAGGATTTCGCCTTCGCCTTTGACATTGACGGCGTCCTCGTCCGCGGCGGCAACCCCATCCCTGAGGCCATCGAGGCCATGAAGTTGCTAAACGGCGAGAACCAGTATGGCGTCAAGGTGTAAGTGGTTTGTTGACCTAACCAAAAATCCTTAAAAGCATATGAGACTGACACCAGAACTGCACCAGCCCCTACATCTTCCTCACAAACGGTGGTGGCAAGACCGAGGCCGAGCGCTGCAAGGACCTCTCGAAGCAGCTAGAGATCGAGGTCTCGACCGGCCAGTTCATCTGCGGCCACACTCCCATGAGGGAGCTGGCCGAGCAGCACCGCACGGTCCTGGTCATCGGCGGCGAGGGCGAGAAGTGCCGCGAGGTGGCCGAGGGCTACGGCTTCACTGATGTTATCACACCTGGCGACATCATCAAGGCCAACGCTGCGACGGCGCCGTTCCGGAAGCTGACGCCACAGGAGCGCGCCAACTGTCGTGACCTGCTGGCCCGCACGGACGGCGACCTGACCAAGATCGTGATCGAGGCCATCTTTGTCTTCGCCGACAGCCGCGACTGGGCTTCGGACCTGCAGATCATCCTCGACGTTGCCATGTCCAAGGGCGGCCGCCTCGAGACCCGGTCCGAGAACTTTGACGAGGGCCCGCCCGTCTTCTTCTCCCACAACGACACCCTCTGGGCGGCTCAGCACGAGCACGCCCGCCTGGGCATGGGCGCGCTCCGTCGCATCGTCGAGGTCGTCTTCGCCGACGTGACGCAGGGCAAGGGCAAGCTGCGGACGCACTCGTTTGGCAAGCCGCAGGTGCCCACATTCGAGTTCGCCACGCGCCTCCTGCAGCGCTGGCGCGAGGACCGCCACGGTCTGGCAGCCAACACGCCCCCGCCCGAGACGGTCTACTTTGTCGGCGACACGCCCGAGTCGGACATCCGCGGCACCAACGCCATGGACGCCGTCAGCGACAACGAGTGGTACAGCATCCTCGTCAAGACGGGCATCTACCAGGACGGCACCGTGCCCGCCTACAAGCCCCGCTCCATCGTCGGTACCGTGCTCGATGCTGTCCACCACGGCATCGAGCGCGAGATGGAGAGGCGCAGGGCCAAGGCGTCGGCCGAGAAGCTCGGTGATGGCATTCTCTCTGTCGGCCGCGTCCCTCAGGTTGAGGTCGTCGAGCCCTGAGAGCAAAACATCCGTGTGATACTGGGGGGGAATCATCATCAACATATCCACCCTTCACCAAAAGCTATTTTCATTCGGCTTCGGTCCACCGCCCGCCTTGAGACTTTCTCTATCCCTGGCGGATTTTGTTTTGTTTGACGATTTTTCTTTCTCCTTCAATTTTGATACCACGTCGGTTCTCGCCTTGCTCCTCCAGACTGCGAGGATGTTTTTGCGTACCGCGAGTTTATGGGACAAATAAGGTACCAGCGTTCGCTACTTTTTGATTTCCAATACGACGTCATGAGCATTTCACAACCGGGTTTGTTTCTGGTTGTGATATTATTGGTTGGGAAGGGCAAAGAGGCCATTTACATTAGACTACAGAGATAGAAGAAAAAGATTGCGTGTCATATCGGGATCACCCCGTTTCTGTCAAAAATATTCGAACGGTTCCAGTTGAGCTTGGACCCAGCTCGCTTTAACAACGTGTATCTTTTGGCCGACCGTAAGAGCAATTACAGTTCAAGATTCGACGCAGAGGACCAGCAGGTCGGTGTTGGCGTTGGTACCAGTCCACCATGGAAAAGCTAGACACTGCCGCCGTGATCGAGAGGCGCGAGAACGAGAGGCTGCAATCCGCATAAACCGCACGACCGTTTGGGGGTAACGCCTGCAGCTGACGGTTGACAGCCTGCTGTTGCGTGTTTATGGAAGAAAAGGAGACAGCAGGGGGAGGTCTCTAATGCGCAAACTTGTATTTGGACACACCGTCCTTGGTCCCAGAATCCACACTCCGCAGTTCATGTCTATTGGCATCCAAGTTAACACTCTAATAAAGCCCAACAATACAGTTTCCAAGACTGGTGTTCAGGGCCGGCGTGGCAACCATCCACCTCGCTGTCCAAGCCGCGACGTAACAAGTATTAGGTAGGTATCCCAACAGATGATGCAAAATCCAATATGCATGCATTGTCCTCCCCAAAACTCATAACTTCCCTGATCGGTTAGTCAGATGGGACACAATCAAGCCTGAGCGGTAGGCTTGCCCACATCGCCGTCAAGCACGCGCCGCACGCACTCGGCCTTTGCAAAGGACTCGTAGTACCGGGCCAGGCGGCCCAGCTTGAGCTGCCCAAGCCCGCTCACAAACGCCTCGGGCCCGCCGCACGACGACGCCATGTCGTGGAGGACAGGCCACAGGGCGTAGTCGGCGATGGACGCCGAGGCTCCACCGGCGATGAAGCAGCAGTCGCCGCCGCCGCCGCCGCTGGTAGTAGCAGCGTCCACCTCGGCCACGTACGTGTCGTAGACGGCTAACTCACGCGCTAGCGGTTTTAGAGTATGTGCCGCCTTTTTGGAAAGCGCGGCGGCGGCGGCGGCGGCGGCGGTGTCGTCATCCGCCCCGGCTCGCTCCTTGGCCTCCTCATCCACGACGGCCTCGTTCTTCGCCGACGCCGCCTTCCGCTTTTCTAGCAGACCCAGCGCCTGTTGGAACCGGGTCAACTCGCGCGCGAGCTCCGGGCGGGCCGACGCGTCCGCGCCCGCGCCCTTATTCTTGTTGGGACGGTGCACGGCGTCCAGGTACAGCATGACGGCTACGTCGCCGTGGATCGACGCCTTGCCGGGGTCGTTGTCGATGAACTTGACCGTCGCGTCGCCGCCACCGCCGCCGTCGGAGCCACCCACGCTGCCCTTTGCATACGAGATGCCAAACGCCGCCAGCATCAGCTGGATGCGCATGTTGACGACATGGTCCGGGCCCGAGAAGAAGCGTGGCGAGCTGCTCATGTGCAGCACGTCGAATCCTTGCCCGTAGAACGTATCCCAGTCGAAAGCGGACGAGTGGTTTTCCGTCCCGAACGCCCTCAGCATCCGGACCGCCTCGTCGCTCTGCCCGTTGACGACGGGTTTCGCGCCTTCGCGCGTCTTGGACGTCGCGCCCTGGCCCCAGATCACGGAGGAGTCGCGGTCGAGGAAGGTGCCGATCTTGCGAAACGTCAGGCTGATGCGGCCGCCCGAGAAGGCGAGCTCCGGCTCGGTCTTGTCGCGGTCCATCCGCTTGTCCTGCCGGATGGCGTGCAGCCAGCGCTCGTTGGTCTTGAGGCCCATGCGGCAGAGCGAGTTGTGCGGCAGGCGCGCGCGGACGACCTGGCGGCGCCTGGCAGGGTCATCCTGCTGCTCCTCCTGCTGCTGTTGCTGTTGTTGCTGCTGGTCGCCGGGCCTTTCGGGCGAGCCGGGTTTCCGCGAGGGGTCCTTATCCGGCCTCTTTGTGCGGAGAACCATGGTCCGTTCGGCGCCGAGACTCACGTTGGCGATGAACGAGCCCGGGGCGATGTCTAGCGTCTTGTCGCTGTGCTCCGAGATGTAGTCGTTGCCGCTGCGGTAGAACTGGATCAGAGCGTGGTTCAGGCTGTGCCCCAATACCTCCTCGATCTCTTTCTTGATCTCTAGCACAGTCGGGCTGAAGGGAACAAGCGGTGGTGACTCGTCCGATGGGTGTCGGTAAACCGGCATGTTGCCCTCGGCGTCGACCTCGCCCTGGACGCAGACTAGACGTGGAACCTCGCCTCCCTGATGAGACATGCGAAGCCAGCGGACCTCGTCTCTTAGCCGTTCGAAGATGCCGCTCTCCAGCTTCTCGGAAAGCACATCGTGGAAGATGGTGGTGTCGCCCTCGCACAAGGGCTCGGACGGTGTTGGTCGTCGACATTCCTCCTTCATCTGTGCAACCCGAGCTTTTTCTTCTTTGCCTTCTTCGTTTAGCTCTTGTGTCGAGTTTAATGAGGATGATTGCGGTGTAGGTTTTTCAGACGATTCGAGTTTCTCGTCATCGACAACATGTAAATTCGGCCGGGATACGTCGGCCGCAGCCTGTTGGTCAAGAGCGAGATTTCCAGGTTAATATTTACATAAAAAATCATTCGAGGTTCTAACGACATTGTCTGCAAATAGGCTTGAGCTACCTTGGTCTCCGCAGGCGGCTTGTCATTCGCGCCCTTCAATGGGTTTTCGCTGTCCCTGCTGCTGCCGTTACTGTCAAGGGTTTTCGGCGCTGGTGAGTCACCTGCATGCTGCAGGCTATCGCTAGCGGTGGAGGTTTGGTCCAACGACGGCACAGCGGATGTCGACCCGGACGTCGCTGTGGACAATCGGACTGGGCGCCTGTCGTCAGGGGTTCCAGAACCTACCATGGTCTGAAGCGGCTGCTGCTGACTGGCCTGCGGCTGAGACGCGGTGGACTTGGCAGCTGCGGGGGAGGCGTCGCTTAGCGTCTTCAGATCATCCTTGGGGGCCGCTGGGGAGGACCAGGAGTTGGTGGTTTTTTTCGCACTCGTATCACGTACGAACTTATCCTTGGGGCTGCTTCTTGAACCGCTCGATGCCCGCCGGGCATCAGCACCGCCTCCCGTCCTGATGGGCCCGGTGGTCGAGGAGCCCCGCCCTGCTTCCTTCTTCTCCCTAATGGGCATCGACGCCGATATCGGTGCCGGGCCGTTTGCGGCGGCCTGGCTGGGACTTCCGGTGAGGCTGGATATCAGATCCTGCGCTGTTGTGGTCTCGCAGCCCGTGAGCTGTACCAGGTTCTCAATGGCGTTGGTGTGGCGGACGGCGCTGCGGTACCCGCAACAGTCGTTGACTATGGTCATTTGCAGTCCGTGGCTGGCGCCGTCCAGGGCGGTAGCGTGGATGCTGACGTTGGTGAGGGCACCACATATGAAGAGCTCGGTTGCGAAGCGGGTGCGCAGAAGCTTCAGTAGTTGGCCGGACTGGAAGGCCGAGTATTCCGTCTTGGTCAAGACCGAGTCTCGCCCGGTGGCAACAGCAGCGGCCACATGGTCGGCGAGGGCGCTACCTGTCTTGCCTGGCCGGACGCACTCGGGCTTCGGACCTAGCTCTCCTCCGTCGTCATCGGGTTCGGGGCTGCCCGTGTCATCCGCCAGGCTGAGGAACGCCTCGTGATCGGCCTCGCCTCTGCCAGTCCCGAGTCCCACTCTGCGGCTGCGCGCAGAGGCTGTAGTAGGAATGGGCAGGTCGGAGGTGAGGACGTTGTTGTTGATAATGGCTCGAGGCTCTGCAAACTCAGACCGCACCCATATCACATCGCCAGATCCTGACTGACGGAATGCGTTGGCGACGTCTATCGCACGCTGGACGTAGCCCTCGGGCTCACTAACGGGCAGAGCGCCATCCGGAGACAAGAAGTCGTTCTGGAGATCGAGGATAAGGAGAGCCTTGCGGGTCCGCAGGGAGGGGAGCAGGCTTGGGTCAAAAGCAAACATATCACAGAGCTACCTGACGACCTGGACACCCGGTCAGTCTGCAATGGGGGGGATTAGGCCAGTGCCGTAGGTTATTGACCTCGGGCAGTGTGGTGTAGATAGATTCTGTAGCCTTATGTTGGGTTCGGATAGACGCCTAGAGGGGCCGGAGAAAAAAGAAAGGGCCGGACCGCCTTATACGGCAAAGCGACGTTGCAAGCTGGTGGGTCGAGCGGTGTGTAGCCTCCGGCGATCTCGATGCCGAGGCAGTCAGGGGACTCGGGGTGGATACGTTAGTTCTGGGCCGGGAGACGCAGCACGATGAGAGTGACGAAGCTCGTTCATGGGTGGCTGAAGCCACTTGGAACTCGATTGGTGGGTCTTGGCAGACGACTATAGGCGGACAAATGGATACGGGATATAGACCAGACAACGGTTGTGGACTGGCGGCAGTAGGCAGGTAGAGAGATATTTATTCTTTGTGTTAGGGCTGTGTTGGTCAAGGCCGCTCTGGGGTGGCACTAGGAACATGCTGCTGGTGGGGTGTCTTTTTTTTTTTTTTTCTTTTTTTTTTTTTTTTTTTTTTTGTTTTTGTTTTTTTTTTTTTTTTTTTTTTTTTTTTTTTTTTTTTTTTTTTTTTTTTTTTTTTTTGGCTTTNAATCTTATTTCTTTTCTTTAATGTTTTATGACTTTGTCCCCTGCCGAGTTTGTGGCAGCTCTGCTCAGGCGGAAATGCAACAAACGGAGGTCGGCCGATAGCAAAGCTGGAGTAGTGATGGCCTTCAGGGTTCGTGGATACGCGTTTGGCTGTGTCGTCGCTTGGTCTCCTCTCCTGCTATTGCGTTTGTCACCGTGCGGTTGCATCAATGTCAAGAGCCAGCCGTCTCGAGAAGCTGGGATGACCCTGGATCGGACGATTCCCTCTTGGAGCACGGGGGCGGGGGCCGCACTAGGTTGTTGAGCCTGGGTGCCGATAAGGCCGCCCACTGGCACAGCGTTGGCGGGCTGGTGAGGCCATGCGAACCTAAACTTGAGACGGTCGTTCGAATCTCGGAAGCTCCCACCAGCCAAACGCGGTACTTGTGCCAGCGCCGGCAACGTCGAGCGCCTCCGCGGACGGTGAGCAGGGATCGGAGGCCGGAGTGCTCTGGCTCTTTCGAGGGCAAAATGATTTGATAAGCTTCTTTTGGACCAAAAAGACTTGACGCCACAGGCTCCTGTGGATCTGGAGCACTAGAGCCAACGTCTGGCAGGGATAGCAGCGTAATAGTGGGCCAACGGAAGCGAAAAAAAAAGACCAGAATCAATAAGAAACGTGAGAGCGAAAATCGCCTTTCCTGCTCGGCCCGCACGTCACCGACATCTCGCCGTCCAGATAGTCCTCGGGCAGCAGCAGCAGTGTCGCATCCTCAGTCTGTCTGGTGTATCCGTTTTTTTTTTGGGCTTGGAGAATCCTAGCAAACGGGCGTCCACGTTGGCAAGTCTTTGAGAAAAGTCAGGGGTTCTTCCTGCTTCGGCCATCCGATGTCGCCTCTCCTCCTTGCAAGTTTTGCAATCTCATTCCCTCGAGCCCGATCCAACGTCTCTGTGTCGTGTATGTACCAGACTTGACGCATCTTGGCTTTGGATTAAAGGCTCCTCATTCTGCATAAGAGAGTGTGAACTGTCCGAAGGTTGCTTGCGACGACAAGCCATCCCGTCAATTTCCGATCGAAGGGCGAATGCCATCTTCTGCAGAACTTGGTCTAGCCAGTTCCATTTCGCCAACTTTAAACAAGGATGTCGGCAGTGCCTAGCACAGCCAGCCCGTTGACCGGAAAATTCCGACGTCGTCTCCTGGTCCGCCCTCGGGCTTTTTGACATTCAGCAGGGAGTTGGGCTTCGGCGACTCGAGGAAACCAGGTTCGTTCCCCGGCTCCTCCTCGACGGCTTGGCCAGACCGTTCTACGCACCGAGCAATGTGGTTCGTTCGATTTTGCAGGGTAAAGCTGTCAGTGGTTCGCAGAAGCCGACCTTTCCTTTGTTATTTCCGCCGGCCCGGACGTTCTAGTTTCAACGTCTTTTGGAGGTCATGCGACGCGCTTTGGTGCCATGGCTACAGTCTGACTTGTGCGACAGTCTAGATCCCGACCTCGAGACCCTTGCAGAGCGGCGCAAGAGGTGAAAGCAGCACATTCATAAGATGCTTAACGAAGGCCGATAAGACAGCGATGCTGTGGTACGGGCGTATTGCGACACATTCATGTTTTGTTCGGGAAGCATCCACGTGGCAAAGGAGCCTGGCCATTATGGAGCAAGTCGTCTTAGTCGCTATTCGCTTTTTTTACTCGCCGCTTGTTGCCGAGGCCGAGTTCGACGACGCAGACATCCTTGACCTGGCCGATAGTGACTCGTCTTTGCCATGCTTCTTGACGAGGCGGCAATGGTGTTCGCCAATGAGACCCCATGTCGCTCGTCCCTCTGCATGCCGTGTGTGCCCATTCCTTTCCCTAACTCGTATCAACTCCTACATGTCATCACACCTTACCCGACGGTCAAGGCAGGGGTAGAACGATCGTGCGTGATCCGGAGCAGTAAGTATATAACGCGCCTGCCTGCATTGAGTGCTGCCCGACAAGGTACCACAGGATATAGGCAGGTCGCCGAGGAATTACTAGCACCTTCCATTACCTTTTGCAGGATTCTCGTGCATATTAGCACCTGCATGTACGCGCCCGACCCATGCTCATATGCCTACGAGAACGACACGGCTTCCTTCCCGTGCCCAGAAGACATCCGCGTCCAATAACTCGCTGTCTCTGTCGTCTCTGCTTTTAAAGCAACGCGCCACGTTCCACCAAATAAAAGCATGCAGTCCATACTAATACCCCGAGCTATTTATCTGTCCCACATGGGGAACAACAAAGCATATCCTGGACGGGAAAGGGAAACGGCATATGGGAAAGGAATTAAGATGAAGCCAAAGGAGACCTGCCAGACAGGCTTCGGTCACAGGTGGCTCCTGTTTAGCGTTATCTGACTGCAGAATTTGATTCGGGCGTCTTGTGCACCCCTTTCTCCGTCCCCAGATCACACCGCCTCATCGCACATCAAGCCCCAGGGCACAGCATGAATGCATGTCTTTCTCTTAATTCGAGACGACTGGTTGATGAGAAATGGGCTGTGGCTGGATTTCTAGCCGACCACCTCACTGACAGGGAAGTGCTCTCACTCGGGATTGTTCTGGCCTCGCAGATGGACACACGCTTTCCGCGGCAGGGTCCTCGAAATTCTCCATCAAGGCCATCCCCGGCACTGGCCTTTGGCGATCGATCTCGCGGGGAAACCAAAACCAACTTGCTCCACCAAGTACATGGGCTAACCAAAAGAGGTTATAACGTCGCTCCGCCGATCTTAACGTGACTTCAGTACCCGAGTGTATACATAGAAGTACCTCTCCGCTAAGGTCGAGTCGCTAAACGGACGTGGTTTAAACCCTGGACTGGGCGGTCGTGATTAAAGCAGACGGGTCTATTGCGGAAGTGGTAAAGACCCGATGTCCACACGATGGGCCTCTGTCTCGTCGGGGGATTTGTTTTTTCGCCTTGATACGCAGTCCCGTGGTGGACGTACATATATTAAGCCGACTAGGATGATTCTATGCATGCCTCCGCCCTCGGGATCCCTCTAGTGATATAGGCCATCTCAGTTGGGCAACGAAGTTGCCTTCACCAGCCCTGCAGGCCCTCGCAATGCGTCGATGACGGCGGCGAAGTCTGGCCGGCTGGATGGACGAGGGACCGAGCACTGGCGCTGGATATCCTGCAGTTGCTGCCGCACCTCCGCATGGTCCTGGTAGGGCCCGCGGCCCATCAGCCCAAGGACGTCTTCGATCAGGTGCGAAAAAGCCAACACCTCAAGCTTTTCCAGGAGCGGGAATCGCTGGTCGCCGTATATCGTGGCCGCACCCATGTCGCCAAGAAGCGCATGGCCGTCGCCGCTGACGAGGATGTTGTGCGCGTACAGGTCTCCGTGTGAAATGGCATTGGCATGCAGGTGTCGCGCCGCCGACGCGATGCCGGACAGCACACCCACTGCAGCCTCGGGCGAGAGGGCAGCATCTGGATCGTAGTGGTCTCGCGTGCAGCTTTCCAAGGTTGGGGGCTTTCCAAGAGTGCGGTAGAAGGGAGGGATCAGCTGCATGACAAGTCCACCGCGAAATTCCTCCGCCGACGCGTCTGGGTGACCGTGGATTCTTCCCAGAGCATCGATGAGGTTGTCATGAGACCCGGCCGACATGCAGACTTCGAGTTCATCAGCGGGAGTGCCGTCACTGGTGAGAGACCCCTTGAACAGCTTGATCGCCACCTCCTCTTCCGACCCAGACCCTCTGGAGCAGCGGCGCACGCCTTTGGAAATGATGCCAGAGGCACCTTCGCCTAGGACGTCGTGGATCTCGAGGTTGGACCAATGAATCTGGGGGAGACTCATTGAGTTCCTCCGGGCCCTGCCGGAGTTGAGCCTTGTCGAGGCGCACGGGTTGCCCGCAAAGGAGAGGAATGCCAGCTCCGGAAGCTCAAACAGCCAGTCGGGAAGCTTCGTGAGGCGGTTCGCCGAGAGCCGCAGCAGGCCAAGCTTGCGGCAGGAGGACATTTCATCCGGCAGCCCCGTCAGGCGGTTGCCCGCCAGCATGCACTTTTGCAGCCGCGAGCAGCTCCCGATGCTGGCAGGCAGCGTTTCGATCTTGTTGTTGGTAAGGATCAGCCATCGAAGACGCGGAGGGAGCGAGTCCTCCGGGACGGCGGTCATGCCGTTGCCGCGGAACGCCACCATCTCGAGAAGAGGGCATCCCGCCAGCCCTTTGGGGAATGTAGCAAAGCGGCAGTCGGAGAAGAAGGCAATCTTCAGCCGAGGCAGCCGGGTGCCCAGCTCCTCGGGCAAGGTGGATAAACCCGTCTCTGAGAGGTCTAGATGTTCCAGTGTCTCGCCAAGTTCCAGTATTTCCTCTGGAAAGCTTTCTAGCGGGCCAGTCAGCTTCAGCTTGGCCAGGCCGCTGGCCTTGTAAGCCCCCGAGCGGAGGGTCTCCAAGTCGTGCATATCTGAAGTCTGCTGGGTGGCTTTGCAGGCGGTGTCGTGAATCTGCTCGGTATATGTGATTATAGTTACGCTTTCCAGCCTCGGCCGGGGTGACAATGATTATGAAGGGTGTTTTATCCAGATGGCAAACACGACCACGGTGTCGGGAACAGCAAGACTCCTTAGCCCCTACTTGGGCGGAGGCTAGCAGTTTCGTTACCGCCATTCTGCATGATTCGGCCAGATAGGGCAGCCACCTGCGCCAGCGGGATAAGCCATGATCCCCACGTGGGAAAACCCGAGGCTGACAAGCGGCTAGCACGATTGGTACCTGGCAGATCCCCTGATTTTTGCTTGGTGCCTGTGCCAACCAAGACGGGGCAGTTAGCTCTCATCTGCGTCGCGGTAGCAATCTGCAGGGCTAGGCTGCCTTTGATAGCGACCGACAGACCCAAGCGGGAGGGGAACATTCAATGAATTGTGAATGAATTATGAATTGGAGCAACAGAAATGGAATGGATAGAACCCAGATCCAGTCCAAAAGTTTGGTGGGGTTTATCCAAAAGTTGGCTGGCGCCCCACAATTTCGTTGAGCACGCTTCGCGGCGCGCGTTGCGTCTTGTCCGTGCGGCGGGAGCCAGCAACCTTCGAGTCGCCGCCCGATGCGAATCAAGCTGTGATGCAAGTTTGCGCCCGCCACCAAACCCAACAGCCCGTCCCAGATCGCCGATCCGAACAGCGCTCTTGATCGGGCCTTGATGATATCGCTACATTGAGCCTCGCGACAATGGCTTCCGGGCCGCTGAAGCGACTCTCCCCCTTTGGAGAAGACGAACTCCCCACGGCCAAGCGAACTCGAACGGATTCGTCTCTCACCATCGTCGCCGCTTCCGAGCCCAAGAAAACAAATGCGCAGCCCACGATCGAACTCACGAGCATGGAGGAGCAGGCCCGGAGTGGGCTGCGACGCAGCATCGCGCTGATATTACAACATGTCGGCTTCGACTCCACCTCGGGACCTGCGTTGGAGCGCCTGACGGAGATGACAGAAGAATGTGAGAGACTGTGCTTCAAGATAACTCACCGAGTCGGCGCGGGAATGCCGCCTTTGATAACCGATCTAACGCTCCATACCAGACATGCTTATGTTCAGCGGCGAGGTCATGCTTTTCGCCTCGGCCGCCCGACGAGCACAGCCCATCCCGACCGACTACGACATAGGCCTAAAACGCATGAACCTGGGCACCGCGCTCCTCCGACCGCATCTCAAGCCGCCGATACCAAAGCCGAGGATAACACCGACCTACGCGACCCCCGCGGGCCTCGTCGACACGCATCAGAAGTATCTGCCGCTGCTGGGGGAGGAGCTGAGCGGCCGGCCGGAGAAGGAGGCCAAGGATTACATTCCCAAGTCGTTTCCGGACTTCCCCAGCATCCACACCTACAAGGCGACGCCGCAGGACGCGGACGAGGTGACGGTGCAGGGCACGGGGCTCAAGTGGAGCGATGACGGCACCCCCGTCGTCGGGCCCGAGCACGACGCGGCCGCGGCCGCGGCGGAGGAGGCGGCCATGTCGGGCGCCGCGAGAGATCCCCGGCGCGTGCGAGAGGCGTCAGCGCGCGAGTCCAAGCAGGCCGAGGAGGCGCTGCGCCGGGTCGTGCGCGCCAGCAAGATCAACACGCTCAAGGAGGCGCGCCTCGCCGCCCAGCGCGGGAACTACAGCCGCCGCAGATATGACTTTTGGGAGGAGGCGATGCGCGAGATGGTCGAGGAGGGCTCGGGGGCCGGGGCTAACGGAAAGGGCGGCCTTGTCGATCTCAGTTTTGGTGCCGGCGCCAGCAAGCCTCTTGGCACAAGCAGCAGTGCGAGGAGCGAGATCGCGGACCATAGCATGATCGTCAACGCACAGAGGTCCCACCACCGCCAGGAGGTCTCGCGCTCCGGCAAGCGAGTACGTGGTGGGGTGTCGACGGGGAAATAATTCATCTCTTCTTTCGGTCTCCGGGCCCGTTCTTGGCGGATCTGGAAGATCCCCTCACCGACTTGGCACTTCCAGTCTTGTCTTCGTTCTATTTTCTTTGCTGCTGGGGCACGTTGCGGCGTCATGAACCGGAGACCACGGCATTTTGCGCGGAGTCGGGCGTGCTTCTTTGCTATTTGGTGCTTTCACGGGTTTTCCCTGCCTTTGGCTTACTCTTTTTTTTTTTTTTTTTTTCCCCTTACAGTGTAATTTTATCTCAAATATCATGGCATGACAGCGTGCCTGCGATTTCGATACCCGAGAATATATATGGAAGAATGGAGGCGCATTCCGCATGTGCCGTTTGACCCGCTTCTCCATCACCATCGCCTCAGGAGTTTGTTGCCAAAAGGTGGACTTCTTACGAGGCTTCCTTTGGACACGCTGACCTGCACCATCACTAGAGATGAACAGCGGCTAAGAATTTCGGCCTCTGCCAGCACCTGCCCGCTGGCGGAACCCAACGCAAGACATCAAGCCGGCGTCTGGGTGGGGCGCTGTTGCAAGGGAGGGAGCGCGCACAGATCATTGGCCCGCCTGCCCCCACCACCAAACTCGAACTTGCTGCAGACCCTAAGACCGAAGACGCACAACTTTTGTGTGGAATCTCGCTTGACTGGGAATTTCGCTGGGAATTTATTGACCTTTGGCGAGAGAGCCTCTTTCATCACCGTCTCCAACCCAATTGACCTCTCGGCCTCGTCTCCTATTCCTCACACTGCTATCTTGCAAATATGGCGGAGCAGCTGATCCTTAAGGGCACCCTCGAGGGCCACGTACGTCCACCCTTTCTAGAAGCGAGCGAGTGATGCTCGAAAATGCCCCTCCTCTGCGTGCGCCCGCGCCCGTGGAGGCTGCACCGACGCTCCGTCTCTGGACCATGAGCTGACTTTTTTTTCTTCGTTCTGCCTCGTGTAGAATGGCTGGGTCACCAGCCTTGCCACCTCTATGGAGAAGTACGCTTTCCCCGACCACCCAATGACGGTTGGAAACCTTGGGGATAATCTGCTTACCAGCTTCGATCTAGCCCCAACATGCTCCTGTCCGGTAGCCGCGACAAGACGCTCATTATCTGGAACCTGACCCGCGACGAGACCTCTTACGGCTACCCCAAGAGGTCGCTCCACGGCCACTCGCAC
The DNA here is from genome assembly GCA_003049465.1 of Magnaporthiopsis rhizophila. NCBI lineage: Eukaryota > Fungi > Ascomycota > Sordariomycetes > Magnaporthales > Magnaporthaceae > Magnaporthiopsis > Magnaporthiopsis rhizophila. The sequence goes on from PYSS01000001.1 coordinate 185,141, forward strand.
ATTGTCTCCGACTGCGTACGTTCTCCCGACGCGATTTTTCCCGTATCCATCGGCGGGCCTTTGGCGGTGTTGAAATTTCGGCGGAGCGGGCTTTGGCAGGAACTAGGGAGCTTGGGCTGATGCTGAGACGGCCGCTTCTAGGTTATCTCCTCGGACGGCGCCTACGCTCTGTCGGCCTCGTGGGACAAGACCCTGCGTCTTTGGGAGCTCGCCACCGGCACCACCACCCGCCGCTTCGTCGGCCATACCAACGACGTCCTGTCCGTCTCCTTCTCCGCCGACAACAGGCAGATCGTCTCGGGCTCGCGCGACAAGTCGATCAAGCTGTGGAACACCCTGGGCGACTGCAAGTACACCATCACCGAGAAGGGCCACTCTGAGTGGGTGTCCTGCGTGCGCTTCTCGCCCAACCCCCAGAACCCCGTCATCGTCTCGTCGGGCTGGGACAAGCTGGTTAAGGTATGTTATTGCATTTTGCTCGGCCCATGCTGGCCCTTCCTAGCCCCAGCCAGCCCCGGTTCCAGATGATGTTTTGCAACCTATAAGTATTTGCTACTTCAGAGCTCCTTGCGGGCAATGAGACCATTTCTATCACCAATGCACTGATGGACCTTCTCGACCAACTTTTTTTCCCCTCCCCATCGCACTCGAGCTTGACTCTTCGCTCTGTGTGGTTAGCGTGCTGACAAAGGGCATACAGGTTTGGGAGCTCTCTTCCTGCAAGCTGCAGACCGACCACATCGGCCACACCGGCTACATCAATACCGTCACCATCTCCCCCGACGGCTCCCTGTGCGCCTCGGGTGGCAAGGACGGCACCACCATGCTGTGGGACCTGAACGAGTCCAAGCACCTCTACTCCCTCAACGCCAACGACGAGATCCACGCCCTTGTCTTCTCTCCCAACCGCTACTGGCTTTGCGCCGCCACCGCCTCGAGCATCATCATTTTCGACCTCGAGAAGAAGAGCAAGGTCGACGAGCTCAAGCCCGAGTTCGCCGCCGTCGGCAAGAAGAGCCGCGAGCCCGAGTGCGTCTCGCTCGCCTGGAGCGCCGATGGCCAGACCCTGTTTGCTGGCTACACCGACAACATCATCCGTGCCTGGGGTGTCATGTCGAGGGCGTAAGAACGGGGCTTCGCCTAGGGGGTTTATGATGACGATTGGGTGGGAATTCTTTTTTGTTCAACGCTGCTTAGGGAGTGCCGGGAGGGACTCAAGAGACGGATCCATGGTGGCGGGCGTCAAGGAATGCTTGTCTAGGTTCGGGTTTTTTCACACCTTCATGGACGATGGAAGACACAGCACAGGAGCACCAAAATCATTTTTTTTTTCTTCATGGGAGGTTTGCGCAGTCGCATCACGACGCATTATGGTTTACTCCAAAACCTCGGCGTTTGGTGTGGATTTGCTCTGTGCTGTGGAATAGCCTTCCTTGTCCCTCTCATCTGCTGATACCAAAAAAACAACATTGTCATGACCAGGGCCGAATCCCTGCGGGGAGCGTGGCTCCGTTGGGAGAGAGGGAGATCGGTTCGTGTGACGGACGACCATCGTTACTCTCTGTGTGTGAGCAGTGAGGCTGCAACCATCCAAGCTCGGTGCTTATGGCACGAGCAACAGGACCGCTAATTTGACAAGGGGGGTTACAGTCTTCAGTCTGTAAACAGCCTTACTGCGCGAGTCCAAGATCAAACGCACTATGAGCCCTCTGACGCCTCGACTCTGAGCATCCGCTCCTGTGGGTCGTGGTGATTGTTTAAGCTCAAGACATTCCCATGTGGGCGCAAGCCTGGATAGCAGCTCGTGTTAGGTTTACATACCAGGCGACTGATCTCTGAAAATACGTGCGAAATGCTCATATTGTGTACTCAGGAAATCTGAGCGCTTGTGTCTTTGCGTCTAATCTACTGGAGAGGTGTCTATTTTGAGCCAAAAAAAAAGACACTCGGCTCGGTAATGCCGAAGAGGGAGCAAAAACAACAAGAAAGAGAAAAAATACGCAAGGAGAGAAAAAGACTCTGCTAGTTAGGCCTCTTCGGGTCCGGCAGGCAGAGCATCCGCCTCAGGAATGCCGTCTCCAAGCACGACGGGCATGGTCCAGCAGGTGCCTAGGCCGCCAGACATGGTAGACTCGGACTGGGCGAGCTGGTACGGCGTGTCGGCGTCGTCGGCGGGCCGCTCGGCAAAGTCGAAGACGCGGTAGTCGGCGTTGGAGAACCACCAGCCGCACACTCCGGCGCGCAGGAAGCCCGAGTGCGACACCACGGCGATGACCTTTTCCGGGCGCGAGTGCAGGTCCCGGAGGACGGACTGGCCGCGGCTCAGGACGGCGCTCTTGCTGTACGCGTAGGGAGCGCCTGCTGGCGACGTCTTGTCCGGATAGACGGGGTCGACTTTGGAGAAGTCGACGAATGGGACTGCCGGGGTGGTTTTGTGGTGGTGTCAGTCCCGTGTGAGGCAGGTAGATAGATAGATGTCGTTCTTTGTTCATGGAAGACTCGGGGTTGCTGCTTACATTCGTTTGCCAGGTCGTCAAGCGGACTGCCCGTGTCGCAGGGCTTCGCGGAGACCTCTATTTTTGTCCGGTGAGATCGGATCAGATTCAGTATCGGATGCGGGACAGCAACTCGGATCCTCTCTACGCACGCACCTTGCCATCCGGCGTGGGCTACAATGGGCACCTTCTTACCGCCCGGGGGCGGGTCGATGAGAAATCCCAGGCCTATCTGGGCGGTCTGTATACACCGCCTCATGGGGCTGACAATGATGAGGTCGACGTCCAGCTTCCCCGGCAGCGTCTCTTGCAGGTGTTCGCACAGGGTCCTGGACTGCTCCCTTCCCAGTTCTGTGAGGTCCGGGTCATGGATCCTATAGTCTTGTGGATATCGATTCAGTTAGCATAGGTGGAAACAGGCTGTGGCCGTTTCTGGGACAAGCAAGGAGCAAAAACGAGAGGGTGCACTTATTGCGAAGATTGTGCAATGCTTGGGCATGTCGGATGAAGATTAGTTTAGGCGGCATCTTGAGTCTCAGTCGAGGGCGGCGACGTTCGAGTGGGTGTGTTGAGGTGAAGCAGCCGTAAGTAGGCAGTCCTTGGAAGATGACGAAAGGAGAGAGGTTGTTTGGAGTATATATAGCCAAGGTAGTTTTGTGTTTGAATGGACGTCAACTGCTTGGATGCACGTTTTATATACATGCGTGCAGAGGACAAAGATGCGTCCCATGATGAAGAAGCCAGACCTGAGTCACCGACATTGCGGCTTCCTGCGCCCCCCGCCTCTGTTAGTTTGCCGTCCGCGTTTGTTGGAAGCCAACCAAGCACGGTTGAGGCGTTTGTAGAGCTAGCCAAGAGATGAGGCGGACACACCGCAGCGACTAGAGATGCCCCAAAACATCGCACCGAAAAAAAATACATTGTAAGGTTGCTGAAACTGGCTGTGCCTTTGATCCCGTCTCTTGTGGATGCTTCGCCCTTTCGCCGTCGAGGCTGATTTTCTAAGGAGCGGCGATGATGATTGACTCGCACGGTGAAGTGGGAACACAGATCATGGCTGCATACAGTGTAAACCCACAGAATCCACTGTATCGGGGGCTCAATTGGCACTCGCATGTTTGCCTGGCGGCGTATCGCGGAGCTCCAATCGTCCAGCTTCGGAAATTCGACAAACATCACAAACAAAACCAAGCGCCACTGCACTGCCCAACGCAAGAAACCAACAACATTTACAAGCCAGCCCAGTGTCCAATTTCTTTGGATTCACAAAGCATGACGAGTATCGACGAGCTCTTCAAGGCAAGTTCTACACCACCGGCCCTCGCCGTATCTTTCCCGCCGCTCGCTCTGCTAACACGCCTAGCTCAGAGTTCGGGTCTGCCCAACAAGCGAAAGCTCGACACAGTCAAAGACCCGAGTACGTACGACTGCAATCTTTCCGCACAGCATCTACCACCGGGTTGCTGACAGGTCATACTCTACCCGTAACGCAGACGAGATCTACAAATCGGTCAAGCTCGGCGGTAGTAGCAACGGGAGGCACGCGCAAGTGGAGGATGAGGACAAAGACATGACCGAGGCCGGGCCGGCCCCTCCACCAGAAGGAGAGGATGACGACGGCGAGTACGGGCCGACCGCACCACCGGACGACGACGACGAGGGCGACGACGAGGAGGGGCGCTTCTTCGGCGGCGGCATCACCAGACAGGAGGCCGAGGTGCTGGACTACGTCGAGGGCGCCGACGGCGGCGGCGACGAGCTGGCCGACGAGAGGATCGACGCGACCTGGCTGCGGCGCACGGCGCTGGCCTTCGAGAAGAAGATCAACCGCAACGCCGAGCTGCGCGCCCGGCACGCTGACGAGCCGGCCCGGTTCATCGACAGCGAGGCCGACCTGGACGCGGCCATCCGCGCCCTCTCCATCCTGGGCGAGCACCCGTCGCTGTACGCCGAGTTCGCGCGCCTCGGCTGCGCCGCCAGCCTGGTGTCGCTGCTCGCGCACGACAACACCGACATCGCCCTGGCCGCGGTCCAGATCGTGGGCGAGCTCACCGGCGACGACATCGGCGCCGGCGCCACCGACGCCGACTGGTCCGCCCTGGTCGACGCCATGCTCGAGGCCGACCTGCTGCCGCTGCTCGTGTCGAACCTGGGCCGTCTGGACGAGGCGGGCGACGACGACGCCGACCGCGAGGGCGTCTACCGCATCCTCGAGGTGGCCGAGAACCTGTGCTCGCGGCCCTCGACGGCCGAGACGGTCGCGCGAGACGACCAGCTCATGCGCTGGCTCCTCGCCCGCGCGGCCAAGGACGAAGGAGGAGGCGGTGGCGGAGGCGGCGGCGTGTCGCAAAATAAACAATACGCCGCCGAGATGCTCGCCATCCTGGCCCAGGCCGCCCCCACCAACCGCACACGCCTCGCCGAGCTCGACGCCGTAGAAGCCCTGCTACAGCTCGTGGCGCCCTACCGCGCCCGCGACCCAGAAAAGGGCGACGAGGCCGAGTACATGGAGAACCTGTTCGAGGCGCTCACGTGCATCGTCGACGACGACACGGGGCTTGGGCGGCAAAAGTTTGTCGAGGCCGAGGGCCACGCGCTGTGCCTGGTGCTGACGCAGTCTTCGTCGTCGGGCAAGGGCGTGAGGAAGGCCCGGACGCCGGCGCTCAGGCTGCTCGACCACGCCGTGGGCCAGTCGCGCGAGGCGGGCGTGTGCGAGCGCATCGTCGAGTACGGCGGGCTCAAGACCCTCTTCACGCTGTTCATGAAGATCAAGACGGCCGGCGGCGGCGGCGGTGGAGACAGCGCGCGCGCGCTCGAGCACCTGATATCCATCTTCTCCTGGATGCTGCGCCTGCTACCGGCCGAGTCGGCCGAGCGCGTGCGGACGCTGGCAAAGTTCGTCGAGAAGGACTACGAGAAGACGGCGAGGCTGGTGGCGCTGCGGCGCGAGTACGCGGCGCGCGTGGCCGCCGTCGACGCCGACATCGAGCGCGAGGCCCGCGCCATGCGCGCCGACCAGGACCGCGACGGCGCCGTCGACGGCTGGTTCTCGCGCAGGCTGGACGCGGGCCTGTTCTGCCTGCAGACCCTCGACGTCATCCTCGCCTGGCTGGCGGCCGAGGACTCGGGGGCCGGCCGCAAGATAGGGGAGCTGCTGGCCGACAAGGGCGAGACCATGGCACTTATAAAATCGAGCCTGAAGGAGCAGGCCGAGGGCGTCGACGCCTCGACCGACGACGGGAAGGAGATGCTCGACATGCTGAATACGCTTGCAGATTGTATCGACTAGACTTGTCGCTGGGCGCAAAAGGGAGGGCTATCTGGGAGGCTGAAGCGTAGGGGATTTCCTCAGGGTTCATCTGCCCCATGTATATCATCAATGTAATCAAGATATCAACGACATACAACCCAAGACACAGACGCATCTGGTCTCCAGGCAACACACACCCGCCAAGCCAGTGGCGGTCACTCGCCTTCTCAACTTCTTCCCCTCCCTCTCTACTAGAACATCATCATCCCGAAAGCGAGCGGGTCGGGTCGGTCCCTCAAATTGAGCTCTTGTACCCAAAAGCCCTTCCCTATTTCATTTCCTGCAGAGTAGTACGTGGCAGTCCGCCTACGCAGCGCTCGGAGGGACTGGTTTCGGCTCAAAGACGGCAGTCAGGAGGTCCTTGACGACCTTGTCCTGGTTCTTCTTGGCCTGCTCCTTGATCTCGCTGATCTTGACCTCGGCCTCCTTGTTGGCCACCTCCTCGGCCTGCTGGTTACCTGCCGTGTGCTACAGGGAGGGGGGATCCAGGGCCATCAGATTTTGCTCATGGAGATTGCGGGAAGATTATAACATGGCAGGAAAAAGCAAGCGTGCGCACCTTGGCCTCGAACTCCTTGAACTCGGACTCTTTGTTGGCCCTGTACTCGTCAATCTCCTTTTTGGCTTCGTCGCGGGCCTCCTTCACCCTCTTTGTACGGACTGCGCGCGCGGCGTGTTGACCGGTTGGTTAGCTTGGGGGCCGGGGGGCGGCACGGTGGTCTACTGCGACTGAGCAACGGGGCGGGGTTTCCATGTTCTTGTGCCCACGTACATTCCCTGGCTGCGGATAGGCGAGAATGCGTTCGTTAGCTGGCGATTCCCCTCTGGTGTGTACCCATGTGTAGCGGCCTTGAGAAACCCCAAAGCAGAGCATGCCTCCCCCCTCGTGGGCGCAAACTCACCCTTCTGCACAATCTTGGACGCCTCCCTCTCGGCCTGTGTTGATTCGAGCGTCAGCGGGCGGTCGATTCGTGCAGCGCGGTCAGGACTGCGATTGGAAAGTTTCGCGGGGCCGCTCGGAAGGTTAGCGTTCGGCGTACCTCGAGGAGGGTCTGGATGCCTTGCGAGCTTTGAGCCGACTGTGTGTTGGTTCGGCGTCGGGGTCAGCTCGGGCTTCTTGCTCTATGTATCGCAGGGGAGGAAACTTGGGGTTTGGCAACAAACCATCCTGGGGAAGTTATGTGAGCAGTCTTTTTTTTTTTTATTTCGATTGCAGTTGAAGGGAGGTATGCGCGGCGTGGGTGTCGAGACTTCCAACACTTTAATCAATGCCAGCGAATCGTTGGATTGGGTTGGCGGGCGGCTTCGGTTGTTGAGCGCCAGGGAACTCCGCCAGGCCGCGAGCTGCAGAGAAAAAGGTGGGGACCTCTCCCGCTAAAGGCCGACCTACCGCCGGTGGCCGCTCAGTGCCTGGAGGGCGGTGTTCAGGGGCAGAAAATTTGATTACATCATACCACCTGCCCCAAAGCCTAAAGACAATGGCATCCCCCTGCAGTGCGGGTTCGGGCTTCTGTCATTGGTGCATCACCATCACGCGTCTGGGATATTTTGGGATTTATTCGAAGTGGTTGCCACGTAATCTTACACTGCGCATATCCAGCGTACCATTATCCATCCACTTTGCTGTATTTTCACCAGAATGGCATGCTTGAGCATGAGGTAGCGTACCCGTTTCTTTGCAGCAAAGACACCCCGAACCACCATCAGCCAACCAACAACCCCTAAGCCTCGAGAAACGATGTCTCGAGCCTCTAAGCTCACCCTGATGGGCACTTCGCTCTTTGCCGTCACCACCGTCATGTTCGTCCACTTTCAGCAAAAGGCCGAGAGAGCTGTAAGAAACTGATTACTCTTTTCACCAAATCTCCTCCTTAACTGACTGAGAAAAAAAAAAAAGGCCATGCATGAGGGCGTTGTCCGCGATATAGAGCAGCAGCGCATAAAGCGCGAGCGGCAACTAGATTTTGAAATGCAGCGTGCGCTGGAGCAGGAATACAAAAAGGGTCAGACTGTGCGGGATACCACTGGAAATCCCGGTGACGATGCCCGATAGCGACACGGGGGCTCGTGAGGGGCCTAGCAGCGGAGGACCTCATCTGGCTATTCCCCGGATCATGTTCCAGCTAGGTGAGCATTCATCCACAGAGAGGCACAAGCACGACATATATTCCACCAAGATACCCACCGACCTGCTTAAAACCATCTCCCCTCATTACCTGGTGTATCGTTTCAGTTTGTTCACCAGACACAACCTCCCATCAAGTCTATGTCCTGTCTTTGGATCTTGAAGAATCGATGTATTGTCGATACAACACAAGACAGCTGCTGAGGCAAGACCCCCTGAATCTATCACCCTCCACCTGTTACTCCGCCTGATACTTTTCAAGCACAAGCCCGACCGTATCAGAACCGTTGCAGAGGGTAGAGAAACAAAGTCTCCTCCCGCTGCCTAGACGACAGTCTGGAACGGCCGTGGTTGGTGCGTCGGTCGCGAGGAGGGGTTGTTTGCGGCTACTCGGACGTCACCAACTATGCAGAACATGTAAATAGCAATAAAATACCGATTCCCAAGTCGAAATGAGCCCTCTCAGTTCTTCCTATACTCCGTGCAAAGGACCCCGCTGTTGTTTTGGTTGTGTGGTAGGGCATAAACGAGAAGAACGAAAAACAAGGCAGAGAAAGAAGAAAAAACGCCGGCGGGCAACCAGCCAGAAGTCGTCATTCTCGTCTCAACGAATCGAAACACCAGACCGGTCTGTGAACATCCTGGTCGCAATGTTCATCGCCGCAAGCTCCTGGAAGAGAAGCTTGGCAGCATACGGGATGTGCACCTGCGCAATCTTGGTCTTGTTCTTGCAAGGGCGGCACTCAAAGGTACCCTTGGTGAGGTCACTGTAATAGGAACCAACAGTGTTAGCAAATCCCCGTGGAAAGGAGGAAGAAAAAGTACAAGGAACACTTACGCAATAGGCGTCATCAACCCGCAGATTTCGCAAATGTGCACCCGGAAAGCGTCCGAGACCTCAAAGAGCCGCTCCTTGAGGAAGGCTGCGGCACCATGTGCAATCATGCAATCACGTTCCATTTCTCCGAAACGGAGACCACCGTCTCTGGCTCGACCCTCGACCGGCTGCCGCGTCATGATCTGAAGAGGCCCTCGGGCGCGAGCATGGATCTTGTCGTCCACCATGTGGCGGAGACGCTGGTAGTACGTAGGGCCGAAGAAGACCTGGGCACGGAGCTTGCGTCCCGTGTGGCCGTGGTAGAGCACCTCGAACCCACGAGACTGGTAGTCGTATTCTCGAAGCAGCTTCGAGACGCTGTCTACCGTCACCTCGGTGAAGGGGGTGGCGTCGCCCTCGAAGCCCTTGATGGTAGCGACCTTGCTCAGAAGACACTCGATCAAATGCGCGATTGTCATACGAGACGGGATGGCGTGGGGGTTAATGATGATGTCTGGCGTGATGCCTTCTCGCGTAAAAGGCATGTCCTCGTGGCGGTACGTCACGCCGATGGTACCCTTCTGACCGTGACGCGAGGCAAACTTGTCTCCGATCTGGGGGATCTTGGTGGTCCTGACACGAACCTTGACGTACTTGAGTCCGTCTTGGTTCGTCGTCAGGATGACCTGGTCGACAATACCGCTCTCTGTGCTGCGGAGCGGCGTCGATGCGTCTCGCTTGACGTGCTGCACCGTACGCTGACCCAGCTCCTGGTTGTCCGGTTGAATGGGCGCCGTTTTTCCGATGATGATGTCCTCACCCGAGACACGGGTGCCTGGTGCCACAATGCCATCGTCTTCCAGCTTGTCATATGTGCCCTGCTTCAGTCGGAGAGTGTCTTGTCTGTAGGGCTTTTCAAACTTCTCCACCAGGTTGATGCCCACCCGCTTCTCGGCGTCGGTGTACGACCGGAAGAACAGACTCCTGAAGAGCCCGCGGTCGATGCTGCTCTGGTTCATAATGACGGAATCTTCCTGGTTGTATCCAGAGTAGCATGCGATGGCCACAATGGCATTCTGTCCAGCCGGCAGCTCACGGAATTTGAGATACTCCATCGACCGGGTGATACCAAGGGGCTTTTGCGGGTAGTAGAGAATGTTGGCCATGGTGTCCATGCGCTTGTTGTAGTTTGTCAAGAAGAAACCCATGGCCTGCTTGCCCATTGCAGACTGGTAGGTGTTACGAGGCGACTGGTTGTGGTCAGGGAACGGGATGATGCTGGCGCAGATGCCCAACAGCATACTCGGGTGGATCTCGCAGTGGGTGTAGGTGTGCGTCGTCGGGTTGATCTTTGTCCTCAGCCGTTTGTTGATGTTGTGCTCCGTGATGATGTCGTCCTCGGCCGCGAGGTTGATGCCCGTCTCCTTGAGGTACCTGAAGATATCCAAATCCTCTGGCGTCATGCAAATCATGGCTGTCTCCTCTTGCTCGGCATCCATGAGATCGATGACACCGTCCGACTTCAGACCCTCCCACCCGTAGAAGCCCTCGTCTCCCTGGGATAGCTGGTTGTCCTTGTCTTCGTGCAGTCTGGCAATGTGCTCCTTGGTGAGCACAAGAGTCGACTTTCTGATCCCAGCCACCTCATCGTCCTTCTGGTTCACCACGAACAACGGCCTCATGACACGGCCGGCATCCGACAGGATCCTGAACTCTCCCTCTCGCACGTCGTGGATCAGAGAAACCTCGGCATCCACCGTGTTCTTTCTCCGTAGGTCCGCCACCGCCTCAGCCAGCTCGTCAATGTTGCGAGAGACACCGACCCACGTGCCGTTGATAAAGATCTTGGACACGGCCATGCCGTCTGAGGGCTCAAACTCCTCGAGCACTTCCATGCCTCGAGAGACGAGGAAGTGCTCTATGGGTGATGCGGGGGTTCCAACACTGACCATGCACATCAGCGACAGGTTCTTGACTAGACCACAAGCCTGGCCTTCGGGGGTCTCGGCAGGACAGACGAGACCCCAATGTGTGTTGTGCAGTTGGCGGGGCTTGGCAAGCTTGCCATCTCTGCCGATGGGCGTGTTCGTCCGCCGCAAATGCGACAGCGTCGACGCGAATGTGTATCGGTTCAGCACCTGGGAGACGCCTGCCGTTGAGCTCGCCGCCTTCTTCTGATCACCCCAGTTGCCAGTGGCCAGCGAGTACTTCAGCCCGTTGGATAGCGTGTTGGGCCTCAGCGCAGACGTCAGATCGAAGTTCCTCGACGAGTCGATGCAGCGCTTCAGGTGGTTCATCATATCGTTGGACATCCTGCGAACGAGGTTGCGGAAAAGCTTAGCCAGCAGCGGACCAGCGAGATCAAGCCGCTTCTTTCCGAAGTGGTCTCGGTCATCGACGTCGCGGCGGCCGAGAGCACACTGGAGGATCTTGTGCACCATGTAGCCGAGGAAAAAGGCCTTCCTCGTCTCCTGACCTTCCTCCTGCGAAACGTGTGGCAGAGTCTCCTTCTGAAGAATGTCCCGAGCCATGCGCAGACGCTGGTGCCGGTTGTTGGCGTGCTGTCCATCCCTCCCGACACGCTTGCCGATAAAGTCCAGTGCAACCTCTCGATCTTGAATACAGAAAGCCTCTTCGATGCTAGGTCGCAACATCTCCAACATCTGAACATCACCCTTGTCCAGGACAATGTGGTTCAGAATGTCCTCGTCAGACACCACGCCAAGGGCGCGGAAGACGATGGCTAGCGGCAGCTCGCCGTTGACGTAAGGCAGCGTAACGTGGAGCGTCTGGCCAAAGGCGCCGCGCGTGCTGTCTCCCTTGGATGTCAACGACATGACCAGGGACGAGATGAGACGAGAGCCCTTCTCGAGGGCGCTGCGGATTTCGGCCTGGTACAGGTATTTGTGCGGCTGTGCCTTCTTGAAGACCTGAACAATGTTGGCGGCAGAGCGCTCCTGTGCAATAAGGACCTTTTCACTGCCGTTGATGATAAAGTAACCGCCCTGGTCGTAGGGGCACTCGTTGAGCAAGAAGAGCTCCGACTCGGGCTGGCTGCGGAGGTAGCAGATTCGACTCTTGAGCATGATGGGGATTTTGCCAATAAAGACCATGTCCCTCATGTTTTCATTCTTCTCAAACGAGTGCTCCTCGACCGGCTCCGGAACCCAGCTGACGGTCTTGGGGTGCTCGTTGGTCGCGAGCGCCTCCTCCTTCTGCTCCTCGGTGAGCTGGTCCTCGGGAATATCCATCTCGACGGCCGCCTCGACCTTGCGGGTCAGCTTAACCCACAACGGACAGGCGTACGTGAGATTCCGGTCGCGGCACTCGTACGGGACAAGCGTGTTGGCCTGGCCATCGGTTTCCTTGATTGTCGGTTGAGTGACGAGAATGTGGCCAAACGTGAGGGTGTACCGGCGCATTCTCAGCGTCCGGCCGCCCGCGCCGCTGTCCTGCGGGTTCTGCTGGTCGAGGGTGAGGGTGTGGTACTCGTCGATTATGCTCTGGATGGTGGTGGTTGTGAACTCGTTATACGAATCGATCTGTTGCGACACCAGGCCCTTCTCGTCGAAGTACGACGAGATGACCGTCCAGCAGTCCTCGGGCGTGATCGCCTCGGGATCAACGTCGTCCTCCTCGACCTGGCCATCCTGGTATTCGTCCGCCTCGTAGTCGTTATCTCCGTATTCCGCCATCTTGTCGCGTGCGGATCGAACGATTCCTGCTGCGAAAGCGCGTCGCCTGCTCCAAGGCGGTGAAGTGTCGATAAGCAAAGACAGAAGATCTCGGTCGACCGGCCGATGCGATTAGGGCGGCGAGGTCAGGCGCGCGAGTGAGGCTGCAGTGACGTCGAGGTGGGCGACCCGTCGGGGCTGCTTTCAAATCAACGCTGTGCCCAGGCGACGCGCGCACTCTGCCTCGGAGGACAACCCACAGCGAGCAGACCGTTGGAATAGACACAAAAAGATCAGAGAACGTCGACGGAAAAGAGAGTGGCTTGGTTGAGGGCCCGACGCGATGCAGGCGACCTTTCCGAATCTTCCTCGCAGAAGGGGCGGTAGATGTCTGGTCCCTGCCGATTTTTTTGGATTCCGCCACGGGAGGGAGCTCCAAGAGCGCGCGCTGGGATGCGCTAAGCCCAAAGCGGGTCAACCAGCCCCACCTCGAGGAATTGTGCACAGACCAAGCCGTTCCTGTCTCTTTGGTTGTCATTGGAACTTCATTCCAGGCACATGAACTTGACCTAGAGCTCTCAGCTGCATGCACGTTTGGCTTACCCGCCTCAGACGGCGCTGCAGCGCTGTCGCAACCACTTCGTGGAACACCGCAATGCTCCTTCTCCGCAAGAACCCCTGGCGCAAAGCCATGGGCTAATGGCTACAGAGTCCGAGCCAGATGAGTTCGATCCGGCTTTTACAAAGCCTCTCCCACCGGCCCGGTGGGATGAGGTTGATAATCATTGAGATGGCATAGTCAACCGGAACTATGACGCAAGGTCACTATGCGAGGGTTGCAGCTTCGCGCTACTGATAATACGTGCTCTTGATGATAAATCCACGACCGATGGGCTTCATGCTTTCTAAGCACGGACGAACTCATACTCCTCCATGTATATCCCCTTCGCCCCTGGATCACTCCATGGCGTCAAGATATTTAAAGGAAGGATATCGTCGCCAGCTTATTCTCGAGAAGCAATGCTCCTCATCGTCCACACAGTCTCTAAAAGCTCCAGTATCCCACCCATTACATCCACATCCAGCAGTCTAAGATGGCTCCCATCACGCGCGTTGCTATTGCCGGTGTAAGTGGCCAACGCTTTCACTGTTTTCCGCCCTGCTCAAGGAGCTCTGGCGTGCCACTACCCCAAACGTCCTCCCCCACTCCCCTTGGTAGGCTTTCAAAATTACTTACACACAGCTCTGAGTTGAACCACAGGCCTCGGGCGCTCTCGGCCTAGTGGTCCTGAAGCATCTTGTCGATGCCGGCTTCGACGTGACGGTGCTCAGCCGCGCTCCTGGCAAAATGCCGGCCGAGTACGCCTCTTCCGCCAAGGAGATCGTCGTCGACTACGGCTCGAAGGCGTCCCTGGAGGCGGCGCTGCGCGGCCAGGACGCCGTCGTCAGCACGCTCAGCGAGTTTGGCGGCTACGAGGCGCAAAAGCCACTCGTCGAGGCCGCCGTGTCCGCGGGGGTGTCGCGCTTCATACCCTCCGAGTTTGGCAGCAACCTCCAGCACCCGGTGGTCCGGACCCTGCCCTTTGCCACACTCAAGGTCGAGGTCGAGGAAATGCTCATCAGGGAGGCTTCTTCTTCTGCCCGCACCGCGAACCCCATAACCTACACTTTTATTTACACCAACATCTTCCTGGACTGGGGCCTCGAGGAGGGTTTCACGGCGGACCTGGAAAATAAGACGGCCACGCTCTACAACGGCGGCTCGACCCCGCTCAGCTACACGCGCCTGCCCACCATCGCCCAGGCCGTCGTGGCCGTTCTCCGGCGCCCGGCCGAGACGGCGAACAAGATCGTCCGCATCCACGACGGCATCCTGACCCAGAAGGAGTTCCTTGACGCCATCCAGGAGGTGACGGGTCCCTGGACCATCGACGAGGACGACGTCGTGGCCCTCCAGGCGAGGGCGGACGAGGCGTACGCCAAAGGCATCTTGAACTATTGGGTCATCAATGGCTGGATCATCCGAGCCAGCCACTCGCCCGGCTTCGGCGCCGGCTTTGTGGAGAACGAAAACAAGCTCCTGGGCCTCAAGGAGCATTCGACCGACGAGATGAAGGAGCTGGTTCGGACCCTCGTGAAGGACATCGTCGAGAACAAAAAGTACAGGGGCTCGTTTGCCAAGGCCCTGTCGAGCGCTCGCGAGGACTCTGTGGGTGCTTGAGCAGGTTGAATGGAGGAGACCTCAAAGAGCCTCGAAGAGGGTGCTAGCGCGGTCCTCTGCTCGGGCTTCAAGCGCTCGATGTATAGTGTGGTAGCTCGCTACACGGCGGCTTTGTGGAGTGATGTTTGTGAACTACCTAGCTGATCAAACCATTCGAGTTGAAGCCTTTTTGTTCCTCCCTATCCTTTGAAACTCAGCGCCGGGGTGGCTCCTTCAAGCCATACAAAAAACCAAATCAAACAAGATCCTTTCCCGTATCAGACCCTATAACTCCTGCCCAAGCCGTCCGTCTCATCGATAGCTACAGAACTCAGCCTAGCCATCTCCGTCAGCCGTGTTCCTTTTCCCATCCGCAGTCGCAGTGCCCCGCCTGCCAGCTTAATAACCGTGCATGCGCATAAACGCCTCCTGCCTCAAGGCGTTCCTGGGATCGCCGTAGTAGTTGTTGTTGTTATTGTTGTCATCGGCGGGTACCGGAAACGGCGCTGCTATGGTGGTGGGAGGCGGCGTGTCGGCCCTGGCCGGCTCGCGCTTCTTGCGCTCCCGCCACATCCAGAAGCCGATGCCGAAGGCGGCCGCGATGGCCGCGCCCCCGATCGAGACTCCCACGGCCAGCGGAATCGTGCCGTTGGTGTCTTGCGGCTGCGGATCGGTAGGTCCAGTGGTATTGTTTGAGTTGTCGGTGCCGTTGGAGGGGGCAACCGGGACGACGGCGCCGGGAGTGCCTGGGGCGGCAGTCTGGCCAGGAGACGAGGATGTGGCAGTGGAGCCTGGTGTATGCGGGTTCGAGGTCGACGTCGTGGCGTCGGTTGCAAACGGAGCTACGCGTATATCTCGTCAGTAAGGGTCCCCAAGGCCTCGGGTTCCTATGGTCGGCAGGAAGAAAAAGGCCCCCCAAGAAACACGGTACCTGCGGTGTCGCCTGAGCTATGGGGAGGAATCAGGGTTCCCAGGGGATCGCGGACGGTGCCGCCACTGGTGGCTGTGGATGATCACGTTAGCGTATGCCTTTTCCTGGTCACCAAACTTGGTTGTAATGGTGGTATGTGGCAGCATATGAACTCACTCGCTGTCATGCTGATGGTGCCGCCGAGCTCCTCGTCGCACTTTCCGGTGCCGCCGCAGACGTAGCTGTTGTTGCCCTTCGGGCACGGCATGAGGGGGACGATCTCGCCCCGGTTGGAGCAGACGTCTGTGCACGCGAGCCCAACCTCGGAGGAGCAGGCGCCGATGTAGAACCTGTCGTCGTCCGTCTCCTTGCTGTTCCAGCGCCTGCAGCCGCCGTTGGTGAGGCAGATGTCGCCGATGACGCAGCACGTGTTGAGATCGACGCCGTCGCGGGTCCAGCTGCACGGGGCTATGCGGTCCTTGCCCTGGGGCTTCGACCCGTCCGAGAACACGCATTCGTCGGCTGCAGTCGCGGCGCTAGCGAAGAATGCGGCGGCGGCTATCAGCAGCATGGCGAGCCTGACGAGCGGGTAGGCTCGACGGCCCGGTGATGGTCGCGAGGACCAGAGCGGAACCATTGTGCGGCCGGACGAGAGCAGTGGCAGTTGTTGCCGACTCTGTGTAGGATTTCTGGGAAGGTCCTGCTTCTTCCTCGACGTTGGTGGTAGGTTGTTGTGATGACTGTTTTTCTGGAAACTTGCCCACAGAGGTTGTGGGGGAGCTTGGGAACCAGTGGCAGTTCGGGAACTGGGGCGAGTGGCCCTCCTTTTTTTTCCCTTGGGAAGTTCGAGCGGAAAGAGAATGACAGTGCACCAATATCGGGCTACCCACGGTCTGCACTGGAGCTGGCGACACTTTTCCCCCGTCTTGGTGCCTCAAGGGTGGTGCAAAGCGGACCGGCGAGGCAGACGTTTGGACGGAAAAGGAAGGGACACAAGGAGGGTCTGGACGTGGTTCTGTCTGGTCCGATATATATCATTGTGGCGACAAACCCGGTTAGCGTGCAGCCAAGCGCACCAATGTACTTCTTGCCCTCGGCTGGGGGAGAAGTGAGTGCAAAACGAGGGACAGATGAACAGCACTAAATACACATGTACCTCGTGTGATGAGAGGTGGTACCCATCCTGTCTGGTCTCGCTGCTGGACGCTCTCTATACCTACAGATCAGGCCCGCGCACAAATCCCCGAGTGTGCTCGCATTGACAAGATAGATAGGTCTTCTAGGTACCAGGTGGTAGGTACTTATGCTTCATCTGTGATCCATTCCAACGCATGGAGACCATTGCCGGCTTTCTGACCTCTCAGATGGGCCCATACCGTCCTACCCGGTGATACAACAACGGTTCTGTTACACGATACACGCTCTCGGCTGCCACTAGGCGCAAGACTGATTTGATTACAAGGGGCTGCCCTGGAGCGCATGTGGTACCTCGCGCTCCAGCCATGTTTGTGTGGCAAGACGAAGGTTGGATCGCGGGATGGCCGAAGAAGCCCTAATCGTTTGTCAAGAACCCAAGGTAGCCACCAGGGCATTGTGTTTTTTTTTTTTTTTTTTTTTTTTTTTTTTTTTTTTTTGGCACCNTTTTTTTTTTTTTTTTTTTTTTTTTTTTTTTTTTTGTTTTTGGACAACCCGGCATTGGCAGTGAGCATCTCCATGCCACTATCCAGGAACCCGTTTGAATTCTTGTGGGAGCCAGACAGAGTTCCGCACGTACCCCAGATATCCACCTGTGTCACAATCTCCTCTTCCTTTTTCTGGCAGTCGCGAAGCACCATGCGAATTAACGAATGGCAATTTGGCCACATTATAAATCGAGAAGATCAGCCGCCTTCTCTAGGATGTGACTGACAAAAAAAGGTGATATAACAAAAGAAAGAAAAGGAAAAAAGAAGCTTACTGCCTAACCAGTTTTCTGGGTAGGCGGCTACGAACACTTCGACGGTAACGGGAGTCTGGGTGTTTGTCCACCATCGCATCTACGTCACGGGTCGAAACTTGGAACTCGATTGATGTACCGCTTTACAGGAGGCCTACATGCCTGCTAGATCCACGTTCCTGCCTACTCGCGAGTTGCGCCTTCCCTTTTCACAGCCGAGAGAGTAGATTCGTAAACAACCTCGATATCTCGAGGCTATAAAACATCATCTACATTTGAATGATATTTATCGTCTCCCGCAAGGGCCTCTAAGTTTCAATCAGGTGTAGGATGGCGATATCTTCACGCAGCAGCTTTCAAGAACTATCTCTCCTGTTTATTTAGGCGCGGCTACCCCGGGTTGGGGTCCTTTAGCAGAAGGCGAAAGGTAGCAGCACTAGGTCGACCTTGCTGAGCCATCCGTTGCCAGCGGCATACCAGGCACCGGAAGTACACCCAATTATCGATGGGAGGAAGCACCGCCCATTCCGTTCATACACAAACAACAAAACCGTCCAACAGGCCCGTAGCGTTTAGATAGCCAGCCAGTACAGAGGAAAGACGCCAGCACTCCCACGCACGTACGCGCACACGCAACCTTGCGTTTACACGTAAAAAAGAACCACCCACATACGAGAACCGAACCGGGTTTCACTCTTTTGGCTTCTACAATTCCGATCGAGTACACAAAACAAGACGTCCCAATCATCGCCGTTCATCACCCCCCAGTCTTCCGAGCGAGCATCTTGCGTGATCTTCCGTTTACTTCTTTCCGTCCTCCGCCCCACCACATTGTTCTCTCTTCCGCATGGTTGCCGCTCCTCAACACACAACCGAGCCTGGCAGGCGCTCACAGTCATCCTTCCTCTCAACATGCTCACCCACGCCAAGAAGCAGGAGCCCGATTACCACCGATCCAGAATTCCAGGACATGGGAATTAGGGGTTTCCTAATGTAACAACCTCCATAACAGCTCCACGCCTTCTCGACCTTCATTCTCCAGCTTCAGGCCAACCGTCAAGCCAAGCCACTGAAGTATCTGACGGGAGGCTCAGATGGCGAGGTTGTTCTTGCAGGTATGCAAGCCTGCTAAACAGCCGCTTGTCCGTGCATGGTCAAAATGTGACTCCTCAACCAGCAAAATCGAAACCTTGAATGTCGTAACTCGTTGTCATCTCTGGCGCCGAGGGGGTATATCCTAACAGGGGATGGTGATTTGTCATAAACAAACGATGTGCTTTTTTGTCGGACAGCGAAGGAAAAAGAGGTAGAGGAAACAAATGTGATGAGTAGTACGTGACAAGGGGGTACAAACATAGAATTTGACGCTGAGAGTCCAGGCTTTGCCCCAACCGCGAGCACGCACACCTAATGCCATCACGGGATCATCCCTTTGCGTCGGCGAGAAGGGAGCGAGACGAGCTGAGGCCATGCCTAATAGTTGCGGTGGATAGCAAAAAGGTACGATGGAAAGAAGGAAGCATGAAGGGAAGCCGTGTTGACGAAGGAGAACCGAGTACGCCATCCCGAAAAAAAAAAAAAAAAAAAAAAAGCAATGTCGCAAAGCGCCGAGACCGCGGTGATAACTAACCGGAAAGAAAGAAGGAAAAGATGGGGCTTGGAATGCACATATGGAAGTCCAAAGATAAGAAGTAAAACAAGGACGATGGGTGCCTAGAGAAAGATAAAAGGGCCAAGTCAGACCTCACCCCGATATAGGACAAAGGCTGGAAGCGTATCGGGCTGAGGAGCGAAATGATTCAGCGTCGTCTCGGGGCGGTTCTACGCAACAGGAGCGATGGGAGGAACCGGAGCGGCGGCGACGGCAGACGGGTCAGCCGCAAGAGGGACTTCGGCGGCGGCGGGAGCCTCGGTGTTGGCGTTCTTTTGGGGACAATCCCTCGAGATATGACCGGCCTCGCCACACTGGTAGCAGGTCTTGCCAGCAGTGTTCAGCGGGCCACCGTTGGGGGCGGTGCAGTCGCGCGAAATGTGACCCAGCTTGCCGCATGCGTAGCACTTCATCGCCTGCGCCTGACAGTCACGAGCAAAGTGGTTCGGGCCGCCGCACTTGTAGCAGGTGGCAGGTCGAGGGTTGCCGTTAAAGCCGCCGCGTTGAGGGAATCCGCCAGCGTAGCCGCCACGGGGAACCGGGGCGCCTCGGCCCATGTTCACGCCAGCAGCAGCCGGAGGGTTCGGGCAGGCGCGCTAGGGTACAGATTAGCGACGAGTGCCCCCAGAGTCTTTGTTGATTGCCATGACGGAGCTATAGGCTCATCACTTACTGCCAAGTGGCCCGGCTGGCCGCAGTTGTAGCAACGACCTCCACCAGCGGCGCCGCTCAGGCGAAGGGTCGGGCAGTCAGCCTGGACGTGGCCTAGGCCCTGACAGTGGTAGCACTGCTTGGCCTCGGTGGTGCGCGGGAGAGGGCAGCCGTTGGACTCATGGCCCGGCTGCTTGCCTATTGAGACTGTGTTAGAGCGCCTAGAACCCCGTAGCAGCCACAAAAAAAAGGTGCACATACAGTTGTAGCAAAGGCGCTCCGCGGAGGAGCAGACCTCGGCGTAGTGGCCGACGTTGCCGCACTTGTAGCAGGCCCGACGAGAAAGCGAAGACATGTTGTTGGCTTGTAAAGAAGCTGCGGCAGAGTCAGTACTAGATCATCACTCGACCCAAGCTGCGTCTCTCCCCGCTTCCCCTCCAGTCGGTAGGATAGCCTCCGGTGTGCTAGTCAGCGCCGGCGTCAGCGCCGTGCGCGACCGATCAATCCAGGTTTAGTCGCATGGTGTTCCGGGGCACCCGGCTCGCGGAGGCGTGTGGTGCAAAAATCCCACGTGGTGATGCAGCCTCAGGCGCGGCATGACGTTTGAGGCGCACAGAAGGTGGCCAACGTCAAGGTGAAGGTGCACTCTCGGAGACCCTTGGTTCTGACAGGCACACGAGGCGGCGCATTGTATTGGAAGCTCGGCTTGCGGGAATCAGGAACGTGCATTATGCATGAGGCCTGTGTAACGTCCCAGCGGAGCTTCCCTTGTAACCTCCACATCGATGGCCGACGTCATCATATCGACGTATGCCGCGGCGCATTCATATTCCGACTCGAAGGCGAGGGCGGCCGGCGAGAGTCCACGGTTTCAAGCTGCTCACGGCCTACGGCCATGCCACCAAGGATTCGAGACGGCATCGAAATTCGCGCTTGGTGAAGTTTGCGGCTCAGAAGACTCGATTTCCGACAAAGAGGCATGGAAAAGTTTCCCGAGGACTCGAGGCGGGGAATCCACGGAATAGCGGGGATGCGAGGATAGGGTGGTGGGAGGAATTCGCGCCGTATTGCGCCGCGGCGAGACCCCTCGCGCCGGCCACAACACCAGAAGAAAAAAAGGTTGCGCTAGGCGCTTGGGAGTCGCGATGAAGGGGCCGTCGCCGCAGCAAGCCTTGCGACGACGGCGCTTGGGCACGACGCGGGGTGGAATCGCTCAGCTCGGGCAGAGGCGCAAACAGAAACAGCACCCACGTCGGGCGGGAGCGAGTCGCAGGTCGAAGGCGGCGGGTTGGCCGGAGCGCCGTCGATTCTTCGTTGATATTCCTTCGGTCCCGGGTTCCCCAGAGGCGCCAGGGGACGGAGAGGAGAGGAGGCCGGATACGGGAAGAGAGAGATGGAGAAAAACTAAGCGAGGGAGAGAAAAAAAAAAAAAGCTAATGCCAACTGACCTTTAACGTTGCGGGATATCCTCTGCTGCCTCACGTCCAACTTCCTCAGCAGGCCTGCGCAAGCCTTCAACGATCTCATCCAGAGCAGCAGCCCGAAGGAAACGGGAGAACAAAATGAGATGCTTGGGTAGCAATTATTTCAGTCGATAGGGAACGATGGGGAGGGAGAGGGAAGAGGGGGGAGAAGCTGGAGGCGTGGATGAAGCGAGCGAAAAGGTACCCGACTGGGAGTGTGCCGTCCCGCATGGGCGGGCCAGTGGAGGTCGAGGGGAAGAAAAAAATTAAGACACGCACGCAACCCTAGGGCCCTAGGGGCGACACTAGTCCCCTCCAGGCACGTCAGCGGCCCTCTGGCGATTTTGGTGCGGCGTAGCGCCTGCTATGTAATCGGCCAGGGCAGGTACAACCGGGGACTGGTCAGGCAACCATTCTGCATCATCAGCCCAGGCCGGCATGGGCCCCCAGCCAGCCACGTTGTCAAGCCAGCCTCCGCAGCCTAGGAACTGTACGACCGACGGGATATCAAGGCCAGACCTTGGGATTTCCTGCCCAAATTCCCGTTCGACTGACTACAAGAGTCGCGCTTGTGTGTCCATATTACAACCAGTGTGGGCTGCACAGCTTGGAGGTCGAACGGCCAGCCCTGGGTTCATGGAGGGGCTACACGGCCCACACACATTCTTTGGGTGTGGACCCGTTGATGCGGGCAGTTCGGTGACAGGACGAGGCACAAGCGCCCTCGAAAAGTTGACAGATCTTGTCGCAGGTGGCTCGTCGCTGGGAAGATGGGAAGAAGCAAATAAGTGATGGGTTTCGACTTCAGCTGCCCATATTTGTGATACTCGGGCATCTTTTCCCGGCTCTTCTCACCGCCCGAGAAAGTAACTCGGCCCGGCGCATTACCCGAGACTCGAGGGGCTATTTTTTTGCTCGATCTTATTTTTTTTTTTTCTCCTTCCAGCTTGGGCGCCGCGCCTGCAACCACTCTAGCCAACCGCCAACCGCCACCATCTGCTTCGTACCATGCAGATCCATTAGTACAGCCCGCCAGTAGTATCTTTGTCTAGCCTACTTGTGAAATTCTAGCGTACTTCTACGGAGGACTCCATATCGCCCGAACCAGTTTATTTGGCGGCGGCGGCGGCAACGGCCGTAATGCGTATTACTGTTTTCCGCTCATCCCCAGTCCTGTAACCAAAACGCCAGGGCTGTAACCTTGTAGGGGGTGGCGAGCGTGCCCGCACGCACGGGCTTCCGTGTCAATCGCCTGCCTCTCTTTGTGGGGAAAGCGGACAAATGATGGCCAACGTCCCTATGTCCGCGTGTTGGGCCGCGGTTAGGCTGCGACGTAGAGATTTGTGAAAAGAATATTTATAAAATATGGAATAAGGTAAGATATAGAGGCTGTAAGAAACAAGATAAGATATAGGAAATAAAATTGACCGATTATAAGAAATAGAAAGGAGATAGACAGATCGAGAAAACAATCCGGACCAGACGCCACGCCCCCCTGCCCTGCCAGGCACTGGTTCGACTCCAATGTCGTGATCCGATCTCATGACCCCTTGCCCGCAACGCGAACCCCTCCACGAAACGTGGGAGAAGGGGAGGATCCGGACAGGCGCCAGGGTTGTTGCTGTTTTTGACAGGTCCACCTATTTTTGTTTGTGTGCCCCAGAAGTCAGTTGCCCAAAGTTGATGGGCTGCAGTTCGTTCCAATCAATGAGCTGGTCACACTTTTTTTTAACGAGCGCTTACAAATTCTCTGCCTGGACGGACGCGGAGGTGCACATCCCCACGATACGACATGGTTGTGTTGGCAGCCCAGCCATCCCATGTCAAATCCTTATTCTTACTCTGTCGTGGATAGACACACATCCGTAACTTCCGCTACGTACTGCTCGAGGATTATCAAGAGAGTGCAGATATGGGATACTGAGTTAGATAAAAGAGCCAGCAACCCTTGATAGATGCCCACGTGAATTAGGTGGTATGCCAGCCAGCATTTCGTCATTGGTAGTACAAGGAACAGCAGAATAATAAGAAAAAAAAAAATCCCACCCCGCCAGTTGCGCCTTGCTACGATTTATTTTACAAAATACAAAATCAAAAGCCCAAAGTCTCTGCATTAATTCCCAAGCTTGCTTATAAGAAGACGCTCACCAGCCTGGTGCTTGCGCCAGCCGCCCGACCTCGGAAGGGTGCGGCGGCAACGGAATGTTCATGACCGCAGTGGGCGCGACGGAACGTGGCCGCGCCTCGACGACGTACGAGACGCCGTCATCCGAAGCATAAGACGGCGGACGACGGGTGCCTCCACCGCTGCCTCCACGCAGGCCAGCAGCAGCTCCCTGCTCGCCGGACGAGGACGAGGACGAGGTCTCGGGCCGGGCCTCCTCGTTGCGCTGCCAGTAGATGCGGTCCGGGTCGACGCGGACGCTCTCGCGCCAGATGCCGTACGCCGGGGGCTGGAGCTTGGTTGTCTCGCTCTCGATGCCGGCCGCCTCCTCATCGCGCGCCAGGACGACGCGGATCGGCTCGCGCGGCACGGCGTAGCCCGCCGGGTTGTTCAGCTGCGACATGACGGCGCGCTGCCGGAGCACCTCCTGCTGGCGCCGCTCCTCGTCGCGCTCCTTGGGCGGGTGGATCAGGAACATGCAGAGCCGGATCAGGCCGTGGCAGAAGAAGATGGTGGTGAACAGGATGATGAGGATGAGCAGGATCGTGAATTCGTTGGAGTTGATGTTCTTGGTCAGGGAGAGCGACAGGTCTAAGACGAGCGATCGGTTAGCGGGTGACAACCACCAGGTGCAATGTAGACCACCACCACTCGAGTGATGGGCGCAGAAAATAAACACTTACAAACTGTCAGCAGCAGGATGAGAAACAGGCCCGAGACGAAGCACTTGAGGATCTGGGTGCGAATGCGCTTCGACTTGACCCAGGGGAAGCAGAACAGGAAATGCTTCGGCGTGGGCCGTTGCTCCTGCTCCCGCTCCCGCCGACGCTGCCGACGTCTATGGCGGGCCTCCCTCCTCTGTTGGTATTCTTCTTCAGTCTCGCCCTCCCGCCTGCGGTTGCTGCTGCTGCTGCCGCTACCTCTGCTGCTGTCGCCGTTGCGATGGTGTCTCCTCCGCCTTCTCCTCCTGTCCCGGCCGGTGTCGGCAAGGTCGGCGAGGTGCTGCTCCGCCGGGTCGGGAACGCTTAGCCCTGATCCCGAGCTTCCACCCCTGGCAGCGTGCACGGCCGGCTGGGGCTGGGCCAAGTCGGGGAACATGGGTCCGCCGATCATGGAGCCGGCCGAGCCTGGCCTCCGAACATGCAGAGGCGCCGGTGCCGCCTCGCCCTGGCTCGTTCCCGGGCGCGAGGGAGGTCCATTCGAACCCTGGGTCCATGTCCTCGTCAGGTTCGGTAGGTGGAGTCTCGTCGACGGGAGATTCGGCATGTTGATGGAGAAGTTGGCCGACTTGGGCGAGAGCGCCTCGGTCGAGTAGTGGCTGCTCGTGGGACGCGGGGCGTACTGGGCGTGCGCGCCATAGCTGCCCTGGGCATTTTGCTGGGTGGCTACGCTGGAGCGCCTGCTCAAAAAGGAGGGGATCGCGGGGCGAGAGAAGCTGTTAGACAGCCGGTGGAGGAAGCGGGAGTTCGGAGCATCACGCTCCTCCATCTCCTGCCGCGGGCGTGGCGAGTCCGGTGCCGAGCTGGGAGCAGAACTGCTAACAGTGCTGGCCGTTGGGGCAGGCGCCTGCTGGCGCTCGACGTCGTCCATCGGGCCATTGCGGCGCAAGATAACTCTGATAGAGTCCATGTTTGCTGTGGGGGAGCAAATAAGTCGTGTCGCCGCGGCAAAGGTTCGATACGGCAAATTCAAGCGTGATGCCTTCCAAGGCCACGAGGATTCGGGCGCTCCGAGTTGTGGCCAGCGCCGTCCTTTTCGACTTCGTGGACACGCCGCTCGTGTGTCGTCGTCGGAAATTAATACGCCCTCTGTTCCAGACCTGGCAATATCTTCTAGCTAGGGAGGCGAGCGCGCGCGTCGTGGTGTTATAAAGGGAGGTTGCCTCGTATCAGGTCGATTGTCTCGTTCTGCATATCCGGACCGAACAGAGAGGGAGGAATCGGGATAATGAACAAGAAGGCAAAAAAGGGATCAACCGTGGATGAAGAGAAAAATGCATACACAGCTGCTGTTTAGTCGCGAGGCTCGCAGAGCCAGTCGAGACGTCCCAGAGCGCCCGAGATGGGGTAATGGAGGGTAGGGAGGGTGTGACCAGACCCAAGATGAAAAGGAAAAATCAATGGCAACGAAAGAAAAGCAAGGCTAGTGCCAGAGCTCAACGATGAAAGAAGAAGGATCGCCAGGACTAGGAAAAGGGAGGAGCAATGACAGCCACACCGACGGCTGCAGTCGACGACATATCCGACGGGAGCCCTAAGCACACAAGGCACCGACGCGATGCAGCTGCAGCCAAGGGGGAGGAAGGGAGAAGGAAGGACAGCCAGTGGCCTATGAGTTCCGGAATCGCCTCTCCCTTGCGTCCAGGGAATGGCGGCAGGTACCCGCCCAGGTGGCCCGTGTGTGGGAGTAGGAGTGGGTGTGGGTGTGGGTGTGTGGATGGTGATGGATGGTGAACACCTCCTGAATGGAAGGTCAAGTGGAAGATGTAGCCAACAAACAGGGGGAAAAAAACACACAGACCGCAACCCGGCCTTTGCCCCAAACCAGACGGGAAGGGAGAGGGAGACGGAGGCACACACACACGGCGGCGATTGCGCGAGAAACGTGCGTGCCACCTGCTACAACACAATGTCGCCCCCCTGGCAGCCCAGCGAGGGAGAGAAGAAGATCGTGTTTTGATGGCGTCCAATAGCCTCCGAACGAACGACAAGCGAAACGGCACATCCGCCCCGAACCTGCAGGCGGCTGCCCTGCCCCTGCGTCAAAAAACACACGGCCGGCATGTTGGTCGGTTCGACAAGCACAGCACACACAACACAGCACACACACCACACCAAAAAGTTCCCCCGCAGCGCACGCGCCGCGGAGGCCGCCTTGTGTCAGCCAGCCTTGACAAGTTTCCCCTCTGGCTGCTGCCCGGTCCCGCCACACGACGCCAAGCGATCGACC
This sequence comes from Magnaporthiopsis rhizophila, assembly GCA_003049465.1. Lineage (NCBI taxonomy): Eukaryota > Fungi > Ascomycota > Sordariomycetes > Magnaporthales > Magnaporthaceae > Magnaporthiopsis > Magnaporthiopsis rhizophila. The sequence continues at coordinate 211,486 of PYSS01000001.1, forward strand.
CAGCTCCATTGGAAAAGCCCGATGCTGCACGCCGGCGGTTTGCTGCTTCATGCCAGGCTTGGCAGATGGTCCTGATTGGACGCCACGCGACTCTTTCTGCGACGGCTCTCTGGGCGGCGTGCATTGGAAAAGGGGGCAGGGGTGTGGCTGGCCCCGGACAAGGGCGCCGTTTCAGAATGACTTCACGCTAGGGCCATCCCCTGTCTGCCCGTGCCCTGGGCGAATCGATCTCTCTCTCCCTTTCCGCCTGCAGCCAATCACACAAAAGGCGCCCTCCCCTGCGTCCCGGGGGTTACATACCAAGGTGATCCGAAATAGTGTCGCTTTTTTGTTTTGAAACAACTGAACCATGTGGGAGGAATGGGCTGTGCTATCGACTTTTTCTCTGTGAGCCGGGCGATTTACACACAAACCTTATCCCCGGCGAGTGGGCTTTTTGTGCCTGTTCATATTCGTTCAAGTAACTTGAACCACTAGGCGATGTCGTGCTAGTACATTGGGAGGTGGTAACCACTTCAATATCATTTCAGGTCACCGATTTCCATATCAGTAAGCGGCATCATTTGAATTACCGGGCTTGTACGGACGGTGTATTCGAACCTTGACTTCTCTCCTCGACGGCATCGACTTGACACAGCACAACCATCGGGAAACCAAGTCAATCCTCACCGAGACCGGTAGGTCATGACTTGAATTTTTTTTTTTATTTTTTTTTCTTTTTCTTGTTCCTTTTCGTGAATTGAAACTCGCAATACATCACCATCATTATCTGCAGATCCCCCGTGGCTTCGGATCTGAATCACGTTGCTAAATCTTCCTAGAGTCCCAGAAGATCCTCTCCTCAGGACGACACCATCATCTTCCAGGCATATTTCCATCTTTCTAGGATCATAAATGTTAGATAGATCTCCCGCTTTTCATCCGAACGCTTCCCAATAATTTTTTCCCACACAATGCCAGATTTCAAGTTCGCCGGCATCTAACCTTGATGATCCTAGAAGGGCGTTGTATATACAGTTGCCCCCGACTGCATCATAGGGCTTGGTATCAAAGGAAAGAAAAAAAAAACCCTCCGTCCGCGGAGTCCTTTCAAGGCTCTCCACCAACTCGAGACAACTGCATCGCAACGCCGCTCTTCGGGCGGAGCATGCCATCGGTTCGCTATTTCGCCACGCCGAACCCCGTACTTTCCAGCAATGAGGGCCCTCACCGTAACCCTGGGGAGGCGTAGGCGTTCAAGAATGATCGGATCACGGATCGAGGCCCCTCTTGAGTATGGGTTTCTCCAAGCCGGGGTCTCTTCCTTGTTTCCCGTCCCTCCTGAAGCGTATACTCCACACATGCGCGTCACCGCAGCTCGCCGAGAAGGAGCGTCTTATCAGTCGATCCAGACAGAACTGACATGCCGTTAGCGCAAGCCTTTCAGTATCAGAACGAGGAGACGAGACTTGTCGACTTACGTAATGACTCGGATCCGGGGCTGAACTCTACGCAGTTGACCGCGGCCTTGTGTCCGGGCAGCTTGTAGAGCAGCTTGCCTGTCTCGTTGGACCATATCACGACCGTGCCGTCGGCTGCGCCAACGGCGATCCTCTTGCCCGTCTTATCCCAGCCACCGCGAGGAAGATTCTTCTCCAGTCCAAACGGCGCCCCATCAAAGGTCCGGATGTGCCTGGCCGTCGGCGCGAACGGCCGGATGTCCCAAGTGCGCGCCGTGGAGTCCATAGAGTACGACATGAGCGTCTGCGAATCGGGGGAGACTTTGAGTGTGGTGATGGTGTCTCGATGTCCGGTCAGGGTATAGACCACGGCGTTCTTCCGCACGTCCCACACCTTGATATCGTTGTCGATTCCGCCCGAGTAGATCTCATTCCCCGCTTCGGACATGGCGACTGCTGTTATCGGGAAGTCGGTCTCGATGCAGCCCACTGCATTCTTCTTACGCGGGTCCCATATGCCGATGCTACTGTCATCACTTCCACTGACCAGGAGCTCATCTCCACGTTTGCTGATATCGAGCGAGTTTATCACTTCCTCATGTCCCACATATCGGCGGATTCGTGTGCCCGAGGTCAAGTCCCAGCTGGCGAGGTGCATGTCGGCCGAGGCTGAGAACAGGATGTCCGAATCTCGCGACCATTGCAGATCGAGAACCGCACCCTTGTGACCGGTCAGAATTCCGTAGTTTTCGCAGTGCGTGTGTGCCTTCCAAAGTACTGCAATTGGTTCGGGTTTAACAGTCAGCGGCCTGCAGCAGGCGTGGGTGTAGTTCGCGACCAGGGTCCGTACATATCGTCCTATCCATCGACCCCGACGCGACGTACTGGCCGCTCGAGTTGAACTTTGCTGTGAAGATCTCTCCAGAGTGGCCGGACAGCTCCATCAATGGCGCCTCCAGCGAGCTCAGGCGAGGTCCCTGAGGAGGGTAACGCGCTTATTAGCATTCATATCAGGGCCATCCTTCCGCTGCATGCTGTATATGAGGCCCAAGCAGCGAATCGCGTCCAACAGTATCGCCTCCTACCTACCGCTTGGATAAGTGCGCCATCCCCAGAGTGGCTGTCACTCCGCGCAGTGGCGCTGCCAGGCCCAAGGTTTGGGCGCTTGACCAGCTGCGTGGAGCTGGGCTCGTCGGACGCCGGGCGTTTTTCTGCCGACATTTCGAGCGAGGTCATACGGTTCTGATAGTTGGGTGGGTTGGTATCGACTTCCAGATGCGGCCGTCGGGTCCCAAGTTGTTCGTCGAGAAACAGGCGATACCGGTTTGTTGCGCTGTCTGGTCGAAGAGGCTCGTCACGTCCTCAGCCCAGGCTGTCGCGACTTCCCCAGCTCGCGAGCAGGCCAAGCCAGGAATTATTTTTGCGTACGCGCACTGTGATTCCGACTGTACCTAGGCACTGCATCATGGTGGGGCAGCTTGGGTAGCAAGCGGGAAGGTGGGGCGGGATGATGCGGAGGCTCCCTATCTTATCGCTCCCACTCACTGCCCGCCCGCCGGACGCGCCGCGCTTGCATTGCCTGCCCATTCGACCGCCTAATTGCTCCCTTCCAAGTGCTCAAACGAGTCTCCTCACCACCCCCGGCTCAAGAAGCAACAGACAGGCCGGGACATCTGATCTGCATGGTAACGGTCGCCATATCTCATAGCTCATCCCCGAGCCATCACGAAGCCGCATCGCGAGGATGGCTGCCAACAAGGCCGCCCGCATCGGCGAGGAGTAAGTCCAAACGTCTAGAGCACCCGCGTCGTCGCCTTGTTTGCGCCCATTTGGCATATTTACTGACAATTTTATAGGATATGGAAGTAAGATTCCCCGAAAGGCTCCTGGCCCGTACACTGCTGATGCGACAAAGGACCCGGATCGACAAAGTCAACGCCGAGCTGGTGACTTTGACCTACGGGACGATCGTGGCGCAGCTGTGCAAGGACTTCGACAGCGACTATATCGCAGTCAACAAGCAACTCGACAAGATGGGCTACAACATCGGATTGCGTCTCATCGAGGACTATCTGGCAAAGTCGAACACGATGAAGCGGTGCCTGAACTTCCGCGACACGGCCGAGATGATCGCAAAGGTCGGCATACACAAATACGCCCATGGTATCACTGGGCCTCCACCTGATGCTCTCTAAGTACTAAGCGCTAACATGGTGTGTGTCTGTGTTGGCAGGTCGGCTTCAAGATTTTCCTCAACACCACACCGACGATTACCAACTGGACGAGCGATAGCAAACAATTCTCTCTGGTCTTCGACGAGAACCCGCTTGCGGACTTTGTCGAGCTGCCGGATGACGGGAGGGCGCAAGACGAGCTATGGTACTCCAACATCCTCTGCGGCGTCTTGAGGGGCGCCCTGGAGATGGTTCAGATGCAAGTCGAAGCCCATTTCATCAGCGACGTCCTACGGGGCAACGATACCACCGAGATGCGCATCACGCTGGTGCGATACATCGACGACGAGCTGCCACCAGAGGATGACTGAGATGAGACTCCAGGATATGGAGCACATTGGTCGTGCATAAATAGCGTGTATAGCAGTTACGTGGACGGGGGACGCCCGCGCCCACTCAGTTGGTCTGTAGTCATTAGAAAGCGCCGGGTTCTGACGCCTCGCCAGACGGCTACGCCCCGGGGAAAACATCGAGGACACCGCAGCGTGGAGATCCCTCCCAGCACACTCTAGCAATAATGAAATTACGCACAAAAGGAATGAGAATAAAACGGAATCAAACAAAATGGGACGCTAAAGCCGGGCAGATGGCGACTCGGTTGCACAGCTGGGGAAGCCAGGGGATAATGGCTCGTATCATTATATAACCTCATAGCCCAGTTGGTGTTTGCTTGCTTTGGGAAGCATACATCCCTAAAAGGACCCAACTCGAGGTTACACGGGCTCCGTCAAGTCATTCATGAGCTGTTGCACTAGCTTGACCATTTCATCATGGACCTCCGCCGCGGATTGCGGGATGTCTTGGCTGGAATCGTTTGTTTAACCAACGGCGTCTTTATTTGGCTGCAACGGAGCCTCAACTGCAGACATGGATAAGGGATCGGCGCCCGCCGAGCGGGCTCCCCATCCGATCTGGTAAGCAATGGAAGCCACCCCCGCGCGCCAATGTGGAGAGCGTTCCTTGCGGGGCGCAGTTGTACCAAGGGCTAGCTCATTTAAACGCATCGGTCGGGCCCGTCTCTACGGATTGTGGCTCTCCCGCGTCGCCAAAGCCGGATAGATAGTCTGGGGAAGGGAAAGGGTCCAAAGGCTGAACGAAAAAAGCCAACGTGAAAAAATAATCCTGGCACACGCATCCTCGGCACGACATGCAAGATCGGCGCATGTGCGCGCCAGTTGGGATTCCTGCATGGTGGCCAGGGACTGACCGCCAGAGGCCGATAGCGGAAATCACAATGACATCAAGGATCGCCCAAATGCAGGCGAAAAATATGCGTTTAGAAAACCAGTCCCTTTGCTCTAATGCAAGGTACGCGGAACTCGAAAAAGCAAAGACAGCCACAGCCACGGCTCTGGCAACAACCTGACCGCTGATTGGCGGTCTCGGCAATGCTTTTCGTGCGCCGTGCAGGGGCTCTGAGGCTGGTGATGCACGATCTTGATACTGAATTGGCGACGGGAGCACTCACACATTTTTTCTCTAGAGCTGATGTAATCGGTTATTGCAGAGCCCAAAGAGCCTTCTGTTCTCCCCACTCAACGGCGTCCACAATTGTCCGATTTGGAGTCTAAAAGAGATGTTTTTGGGGGATATTTCCTCGCTTCAGCACGGCCTCAAAATACGAATCTTGGTAACCCGCACGGTTGCACTAGGTTACGGAGCTTTGGGAAGAATAACTGTGGGCAAGCTAATACCAGCCTTCCTTCGTCCTAGCCTCGGCTCCCTGAGGTGCCTGGGGCATCTCTCTATTTGACGGGAATCGGCATGCTCGGGAGAGCAAATGGCTCATAGTTCTCAGGGCTTACCCTGTATGTACATAGGTCACGATGTTTGCCACAGTGAGAATCAAAATTCTTTTTGCTTCTTTCAACGCCTAGAACGTGCCTTTCAATCTGCCTGCCAACCACGCCGCACACGAAAACGGAAGGACGTGTGGGCGACGAGGACCTGGACCTCCCCGAAAATCACGTCAATTTGGGTTGATGTGGCACCGAAGACCCTTTGCCCCTAACAACGCCCCCTGACGCGACACGGTCCCCACATGGTATTGCGACCAAAGATGCGACCTGGCTGGGGTCCATATGCGCGTGCTGGGACACCAAACGGGCGCGAGATGAAAAAAGTCCATCGACATCTGCGCGCTCACGAGATAGAAAAAAAATTTCAAAAAAACCAGGTCAGTCTGCTGACCAATGTAGCTCATAGCTGTTATGTGGGTGGTAGGTAACACACGTAGATGCCTAATCTTTTGGTCACCGGATGGGCTGGGATTTGTATGTCGCGATTCCCAAAAATGAAGCAAGCAAGACTTGGACGCATGCTCGTGTGGACGAGCGCTGCAAAATGGACAAGCACGAACAAGGGGTAAATTTCAGTCACTGCAGAGATGCAACGGGCACATAAACGACGAGGTTAAACTTAGGCCTGAGAAACACAAAACCGCCCCCAGCGCAGTGATCGCGAATCATCAATGATTAGGTAATCACGTGCAGTATCAGATTTACTCAGTGAGCACTTGTAGCTTCCTTAACGCCGAGCAAAGTTCAACGCGCTCGAGACGCATGATGGCAGGGATAATTCGGGATTTGAAAAAGCTGCAAGATATCCTACGATAGGAAAACCATATCAGAGCTTTACCAGAAAATTTCGAGCACATTTAGGGTGGTTGCGCTGCTGCGGAGGTTGGTGGCACTGTTACCTGGACACGGTCTCGAGTCGGGCTACTGCGCAAGTTCTGGAACGGTGTGATTTTGTCCGAATGATGGTTTGGGCCAAACCATCCACCTTCTTTTTCCCTCCTTCCCCCAGAGTGTGCGGGAGCCCGGTTCTACAGCTTCATCCGGAACTCGCCCCTTTCCCGCAGTAATTTTGATGTTTTCCACTCGGTTATCTCCACAAACCACCAGCTTGCCAACGCGGCATCACGCAGATCGTACTTGCAGCCCGGAGGGCGTGGATTGCAGGCAGAGACTCCCAGCGCAGCCGCGCCGCAGAAGGAGCAGCAGGCCAGCGGTCTCGCCCGACCCAACCCCATCCTGTCGCTGCACTCAGTCTCGCCCCTCCCATCTTTTGCAGTCATAGTCGCCTTCATTCGCAGCCGCCCGGCACACCTCCGTTTCCCCCGTCTGCGTGCGTCCCCGGTCCGAATCGCGTCGCTCCCACGTCGCTGTTGCTCGCAGCAGGCCGTACCGTTTGGGTCTGCCTGCACCTGGTGCGCGCCCAAGGAGAGATAATCGGCCAAGGGGGGCTCTTTTTTCTCTAGCGGTGCCGCGTCGTTTCGCACCGCGCTCGCAGAGTTTTTCAACACCTGAAGTCACCACGCCGTCATTGGCCGCCGCCGACTGCAAACCGCGACATCAAGACCGCTCACGCGCAGACTCGGTCTGTTCGCTTTTTTGGAAAGATGAACAACGTCGGCATGGCAAACATGGGCCCCATGGGCGGTCCCGTCGGTGCCCCTATGCCCATCATGGGCAACGGCAACGCACCGCCGCTCGGCCCCCAGAAGAACAGCAGGACGTTATTGAACACATATATCTACGAATACTTTCTAAGGTTCGCCTGCCCTTTTTATGGCATCTCTGACCTCGCGACGACATGGGGGTCTTCTCCTCTGCTTTAACTTTTTTTCCTTCTCTGTTTTTATTTTCTTCTTTACTGACGTCTGTGGCTGGTCCAAAGGTTTGAGATGTACGATTGTGCCCGGGCCGTCCTAAACAGCGACCCGCAACTCAATGTAAAGAAGGACAAGCGGGAAATTCGGGACGAGAACGGTAACATCACCACAAATGGTCTCGGAGACGATCCTATGGATACCGATTCCAAGGATGACATTGATGGGAAGCGGCCGGAGGATCTTCCGGCGCCCTCGCTCCCCACCTCGCAGACCGACAGCTGCTTTCTCCACGAGTGGTTCTGCATCTTCTGGGATATCTTGAATGCGCAAAAAGGCCACAGCACGAGTGCGCAGGTCAAGCAATACGTTGGTCATACTCAGGTGAGATTCGGCTCGGTGTCGACGGCATGTCCGTCTGCGTACGTTCCATTTTCACGGTCTAACACCACTGTTTCGCAGGCGCAAACCCGGATGAGGCAGCAGGCGCAACAAGAATTGCTGCGAAATATGCGCACAGATATGACGGCCGCCCATCAGCAGCAGCAGATCATAATGCGAGGCATGGCCAACGGAACCATGAACATGATGGGCAAGGGCACCAACCTGCAACGGGCTGCCATGGCCAATAATCAAAAGTGCGTGTGCCCGGTGTGTGCGTTTGAAAACGGCGTGCTAACCTGCGGTTCTCCTTACAGCCCCCAGATGCAGATGCTAGCGCAACAACAGAAGCAGGGCCAGATGGTGCGCGATCCCTCCGACATGGACGGCAGCCGGCAGCGCCCAGCATCGCCAAACTCTACCGACAACGCGCCGTCGCCTTCCAAACGCGCTCGGCTCGATGCAGGCCCCTTCAACCCGAACCAACCTGGGATGTTGCCCAACGGGCGTCCTGCCGGACAGGTCATGCCAGGCCAGCAGGTAGGCCACGGCCCTCAGCAAATGCAGCAGATGTTCCTCGCCAACGGCGTTGATCCCACCGGAACTGTGAGCCCTGACCGAATACAGACACTCCAGAACTCGTCGTCACCGGCGGTGCAAACTAAGACAATCCAGACGTATGCGCAGAATCTCCAACAGCATCATGGTAACCAGATGCCAAACAAGCCGATGCCCAACGCCGGCGGCCCCCAGGGCCAAGGCTCGCCCATGGTCCCCGGCGGACCAGACAGCACCGCGATCAACGCCTACTACAACGCGGGCGAAATGGCTGGCGGCCCCGGCATGAGGCCCGGCGGCGGTCCCGGCGGTGCTGGTGGAAGCAACCACGCGCTGCAGGACTACCAGATGCAGCTGATGCTTCTCGAGCAACAGAACAAGAAGCGTCTCCTCATGGCTCGGCAGGAGCAGGACGGTAACGGCACCGGCATGCCGCGGCCCGAAGGCCCTGGGGTTGGCCCGGGCGGTCCCGGCGGCCCGGGGGCTCCCCCTGGAGCACCAAATGCTCAGCCTTTCCAGGGCGCTTCTCCGCAGGGTGCCCGGCCTGGTGCGTCCCCGAACCCCAACGAGATGAAGCGTGCCGGTCAGATAAACAACGGAAACATGGGCTCTCCCCTACCTGAAGGTGCTCAAAACCGGGAGTCGCCGAACCCCATGAGTTTCATCGGCAATCAGATGGACCCTAACAGTGCGCCGCACTTCTACAAAGGCATGAACGAGATGAACGGCAACATGGTTGCTGCTCAGATGAACGGCATGGCGCGGCCCCCGAGCTCTCACCCCGGGCAACCTCCCTTCAACCAGATGAACCCGCAGCAGCAGATGATGGCTGCGCGTCAACACCAGCTTGCAGCCCAGCAGCAAGCGCAGCAGCAGCAGCAGCAAGCCCAACAACAGTCCCAGCAGCAGCCTGGCGGACCTGGCGGACCGCCCATGCAATGGCAGGGAGGCCCGAACGGCAACCCCATGGCCGGTGGTCCGCAAGGCGGTCCGCAGCAGGCCGGGCCCCAGGGACAGCACGTCCTCGGGACCCCTCAGCAGCGGGCTGCCATGCCACCCCCTCCTACAGCCGCGGCGAACAGCAACGCAAACCAAAGGAACCAGACTGCGTCCCCGCAGGTCAGCACTGCGGCGCCCCCTACACCTCAGCAGGGCAACAAGGCCGCTCCGAAAAAGAAGGATTCCAAGGCCAAGGACAAGGTGAGTCTGATCCCGCCACGAACAGAGGCTCTGGCCACTGGTAGTGGACACGTCTGTGCACATGCTACCGTGTGTTTGTGAACGATGACATTCTAAACAAACGGGCCCCGACTCAGAAGAAGTCCAACGCGAATCTCAATGCCGCCGCCGGCTCGACCCCCGCTCCTGACGCCCCAACAGACGGCGAGCCGCCGACTCCCGCGACACCCATGACGCCCATGGCGAGCCAGAGCTTCGCCAACAAGGCCCAGAACGCAGGCACTACTGCTGCCCCCGTTGCTCAGCCTTTGCCAAACGGCCAGCCGCCCGCAGGTGCACCGGCCGCTGCACCTCCGGTTGCCCCTCCCCAGCATGCGGACCCGAACCAGTTTGGCATGGGAGATGTGGTAAGCCCCGCCCTCCTTGCAGGCATAATGAGCATGCCGGGAAGTGCTAACTAGGCCTGTCCGCTGCCTAGGATTTTGGAAGTATGGACTTCGCCAACCCGCTCACCTCTGGGGATGTTCTCAACGACTTCGACTTCGACACGTTCTTGCACGACAACGTCGAAGAGAACGCGTTCGATTTCAACCCTACCTTCGGAATGGAGGGCGCAAACGAGATCGGCGCGGAGTAGGAATCTGGCTCGTTCGAGCCGCCCACTGCCGTCGTGGGTCTGCAAAACTCGCGCGCTCTGCCGGGGGATCGGCTCTTATAGCGGTGTCTGTACACGCCTCGGGACCTGTTCCGTCTCTGCCAACCTTTTACCTCACATCTAGCTGCTCACGGTGTTTCACGGTCATTTACCTCGGCGTTCCTCCGGCCTGGCTTCTTCTGTATCTTTCTCTGTGATTTATCCTTTTCTCCTTCTCCTCGTCCAGCCGCATCTTCCTCTCAACGCTTTACTTCGAGAATGGGACTCAACTTAGACCTCACCCCGAGTACCACTCCTGTTTTTTTTTTTTTTCTTTCTCTTTTTGGGATCTTCGCCCGCAGCAATCACCTTGGCCGTGTTCATCTCCGTCTGGGAGCCTCTCCTCCTGTCTATATCCAAAAACGGCTTACAGCTACATCTATCCATAATCCTCGTTACTCACTGCGGGCTTGATCGCTAGCCCCGCCCTCATCATCGTCGATTCTTTCATTGTCAAGCATTCGCGAATCAGGTGCCCTGGCTTCCTCTTTTTCCTTGTTACATCGGATAGTTTGTTTATTTTTCCTCTCTTCAGGCTTCTCATTGATGGGATCTTTGAATTTTGCATTGTCTTCTTCCTCTTGTCTCTTTTTGCCTCCCTTCCTGGATAGTCCACGGCAGCCGCTTGCTCTATGCTTCCGCGCTGGCGGCCTCGTTTCTCAAAGGACTAACATCACATAGGCACTTACGAGTTCGGATGGGGGTGGTGGGGTTTGGGGAACGGAAGGCGGGCGTGTTGTTTTGGCTTCAATTTTTTTTTTTATTTGCCCGCTCTATCTTTTTCATCTTTGGCGCACGCATCCCTGTGACACGATGGATAAGGACTGTTTTCGTTTTTTTCTCTCTCTTTTCAGCGTGGATGTGGCGGCAGTAGAGACACTTGGTCTTATTGCGTTTGCCGGCCGATCGGTAGAGGGTTGGTGTACCTGCCGAACAATGGGCGGAGTTGGATCGCAAGTAGGCACGGGGAGCCCGACGGGGTTTGTTTGAAACCCAACAAAAAGAAAAAGCAAGGCGAAAATTTTAGTTGTTTTGTTATTTCCCCTCTCACGACAATCGTGTCGATGTTGTCTCGATTTTTCCTTTCTTCTTTCTTTTTCTTGCCCTCTCCTTCCCTTTGTTATTTCTGTTTTATCGGTCTTGAACGTGCTTGTCAGGACCGAAGATGTCGTGGCCGAGAGGGCAAGGCTGTGGGAGGACCGACACCCCTGTATTTATTAAATCGTTCTTCCGACTAAGTGACATCATCCATTGGCTATTTAACTTGCACCTACTTGCCGAGGCATTTTGTCCAAACCGACGCTCGTGTGGTTCTAGCGACATTTCGCGTCCTCTGATCATGGAATGACCATGTATCGAGGGAGTTTCAACACGGGCAGGTTCTACAGTGTGACCCGCGTAGCCGCCAGCCAGCCACGATTTCCCAATGGGCAAGGGTAGTTGCATCACTAGCCGCAGCTTGTTCGTTTCCGAGGCTGGCTTGCTTGCGTCTCGACGGAGCGTTGGGTCCCGCCCTTGCAGTCGTGGCTTGTAACCTCTGTCGTCTCGGGCTTGATATGAAATCTTGAGAAGGTATGAAATCACGAGTATGTGGATGGGCTCTATAGAGATCAACGCGGTGATGGCCATGTCTCGACAGTTGTTCCTTTTTTTTTTTTTTTTTCTATATCTGTTGAGCACTGGTAACTCAGGGTAACCCGCCCCAGATATAATGCTTCACCGACTGCTGCACGGGCGATGTTTTGCAGGCTTCTGGGCTGCTCCCTCCAACCTGGGCCGGGTCGCGGCTTGCATGGCTTCTTGGCCACGGGTGCGGCGTCTGCATCTAGGTTGACGCACCTCTTAGGCAGGGGAGGTATTGTCTTATCAGCCAATAGCTGGTCAAGTCGGCAGGACCATAGGTCGATAGCCACGTGTTTTGGCGCTCATGTATCGCTCCTATTTTCGACCAACCTAGTCAAAAGCCATAGGCCGGATTTAATTAGAAGGAAATGCTCGCAAGGGAGGGAGGGAGAGAGAGAGAGAGAGAGAGAGAGAGAGAGAGAGAGAGAGAGAGAGAGAGAGAGAGAGAGAGAGAGAGAGAGAGAGGAGAGAGAGATTGGGTGAAGAAGAAAGATCTGGAAGGAAAAGCAAGCAAAGAAGGATCGTGCGAGCCGCAACAAGAGCAACCCCCAGGACACCGGAGATCTGCTTCACAACCAAGGTATGTTCAGAATCCCTGGCCANAAGAACTAAAACTTGATATCCTACACAAGACATCCATTGCTTTTTTGAAATTGGGACTTGGACACACTTGTGCGAGTACATTAGACAACAATGACAGTCCTTGTGTGATCGTGAGGACCGGAAGGAACTTGAATGTCCTCGGAAAAAAGAAAAAAAAAAAAAGGCTTGGATAAACCAGGGAAGCTTGCGGCCAAGATGGGGCCTGATTGAAGGCTACTGCGAAGAATTCGAGAGGCCAGGTAGACTTTAACGGCCAATGGACAGACGCAGGATGCAAGGACAACGCCCAGCGCCACTCGCGGTCTTGCACGTGGCGTCCCGGCATCGGGCCTAGCCAGGTACCTATGCACCGTTCGACTGGGGAAGAAAGGGTCGCACAGCAGGCCATTGACGGAGCAAAAAGCCCGCCCTGCCCTAGCTTCTCCCTTGCGCTCGCCTAAGTCTTACTGCATGCCACATGCCGCCCTGAATGCATGTACTGTACTGTACTTCAAACCTCGCCGCCCGATCTGCTTGGAGCTGACGGACGGATGGAGGGATAGCCTCGTATTTAGGATGGCAGGGCCAAGATAAACTCGGGCGTTTGACGTTGTCGTAGGTGCGTGGCTGCTTATATTCCAGTCCGGACGGCAGTGCTTCTCGTCTGAATTCAAGGGAGCATTCCGCCTGGAGCCGGCCGACTTTCCCGCTGCCTTCCTTGACTTCAGCAAAAATCCTCTCAAGGGGCCCCCACATGTGTAGAGGGAAAAAAAAAAAAAAAAAAAAAAAATTGCAAGGCGTGCAAGGGCGAAACCAAGCCGTTGGACCGTTGGGTGGAAAATTCGCCTGATCCGAAACAAAGGCCCCTGGAGCCGCAGCGGGAGGAAACCCTGTGTCCGCTGTCTGCCCCCTGTGCGCGGACGGGGATCCGGGGGCCTCGCCTCGAACTGCCTGCCATTCCCCTCTTCTGCTTGGGGTGACTTGTCTTGTTTTGTCTTTCTCGTTGGGATATTAAATCTGCCGGTTGATGAATTTCGACAACGCATCGTCGCACAGGGCCCGATTGGGCTGGATGAGGCGTTTTGATTGGAGCTGGGCGCATTTTGCTCTGGTGAGCATGCACTGTTGCGGCGGCTTTGGAGGGGCACCATTCCATCACTGGCGGCCTCATACCCATGGATCTCAATTCTTTTGTGACACCAACTCTCTCCGGCGCCCACGTTTATGCCTTGGCCATCGCGCATTTCCACACACGCATTCATTCTCAAACAAACAAATGTCGTCCGGCCATATCGCATCACTGTCTGCCCGGAAATCCCGGTCCATTTCCTCGACGCTCAAGGTCGTGACGAGGATGCGGCTCACGTTCAGTCGGGCTTCCATGGTTCCCAAGCAGCAAAAGGTGTGTGGTGGGGCTCAGAGCTCTCCTGTCCGTTGGCATTGGCGGCATGGCGTTCCGTTGACAGCGCATCTCGCCGTGTTTCAGGCCGCGCCATTAGATGGAGCCCACCCTCCCTTCGACGCAGGAACATGCCGGGTCGGCTAGATTGGTGTGGCGTGCCCGGTAGCGGTGGGTGGGTGGCGTGCTTTTATTTTGTTTCTTTATTTTTCCAAGACGACCGCTGCATTTGCCAGTTCTCACTTTCATATGCCGTCCCTTGCCCAGCTCGCCCCAAGAAAAATATATTGCAGTGTTATACCCTCCATCATAGCCTCGAGATCCTTACCCCTTGCACCCGCGTTCTTTCCTCTGCCAAGTCGAACTGGACAAACGAGCGATGACGAGCCCCAATCTTGGCTTGTCCGACTCTTCGTTCCTCCCCTCCCGTTCTCCCTTGGTCCCCATGTCCTGTCTGGCTGAACCCAGAAAAGGGGGAGGAGCTGGGCGATCAGCAGGGCATTCCTTCCCATCTTTTGCTGTGCGTCTCCACGAATTCCTCGTCTGATGGTGGACGACACGGTCTCACGCTTCCCGGCACGTAGGACTGCTTATCGTCTACGCATCCAACACAACCCGACCTTTTCTTCATTTTTTATCGCACTCTATTACTTTGCCTCGCCACCTCCTCCCCTCTGGGCTGGTTGCTGGAACTGGTCGAGCGGCACTCGGCAAGCGTCGATCCTTGCCGTTTTCTCTCGCATCGTATCAGCCTCCTTCAGGCGAAGGAAAGTAACTCTGTATCGAACAGATTATTCGCCGGCCGTCCCTGAGTGATTTTACGACAGGCTGCACCGCCTATTTGTCCTGGGCTTCTGGAACCTGCTGAGTCTCCTTGGACAGTTCCAGGATCTTTCCCCTGGCTGTCCACTCTTCATTTCCCAATCAAGCCGAGCCGCCCGGCCTCCACCTGCCAGCACTGTGGAGTCTACTGGTTCTCGGCAACGTCTCCGGTGAGGAGCCCACAGTGGCTAACAGCCCTTGCAGACGGCCCCGTTCATGCTCGCTGCCTTTCCCAGGCGCCTCAAGACTGCAGATGCATGTGCGCAGGCCTTGGGGGCGCGCGGTCTTGTGGTCTTGGCCTTGGTATTGGCGTTTTGCCACAGGGCTTCCCCCGCCGGGCGTGCAGCAACTGCCGACATGGGGGCCACCCCTTTGCAGCCCTGCTGCATGCATCCTGCTGTCGCCCCGTAGTATACGCATATATATACGCATGTCGTTTGGTTGCCGTCCTTTCTTTCTTTGCCGTCCCGCCCTTCAGGCCTGCCTTGTCTTGACCTCTCACACGCGGCTCGTCTTCCGTGCTTCACCTTCGTTCTTTGTACCTTCCAGGTACATCCTCCATTCGTTTTATAACCGGTTCTCAGGAAAACCCAGTCACGGCGGTGTCGTCTTCTTTCTTCCCATCGCAGGACGCCTTCGCATTCATAAGCCCCTCTATTTTCTCAAGCTTCCGCTGCCCAGGGCATCAGTGAAGCCGGGTTCGATTCACGTCCTACCCGCGCCTTTAGACTACATTCTTGACTACCTAGACTTACTCATATACCCTCTTTTTGCTTTACTTTTTATTTATTTATTTTTATCCTATTTGCTTTTCGAGGACTTTTGTCACTCCAACACTCCTTCAGCCGGAAGACACCGTACAACAACTACTACAGCATATCTACGCCTGTAATCCCCAGGTTTCCACGACCCATCGCAACAACCAATATGCTTCACCACACCGGATTCGTACTGTCCTTCCTGGCCGCGCTCGCTTGCGCCGGCCAGGCCCCGGACCGGAGCAGCGAGGGCCTCAAAATCATCTTTGAGGACAGGTTCCCGGGCGCGCCCGGATCCGCCCCCAACGCCGAGGCCTGGACCATGATCGATGGCGGCAGGGTCACCAACAACGAGCACCAGAGGTACGAGGCCAACAACAAGAACATGCAGATCTCGGGCGGCGGCACGCTCCAGATCGTGCCCAACAAGGACGCCACCGGCAAGTGGACGTCGGGCCGCATCGAGACCAAGGGCTCCTGGATGGCGCCCGTGGGCGGCATGCTCCACATCGAGGGCGGCATCCGGTTCGGCTGGAACCCCAGGACCAACAAACGCGGCATATGGCCCGCCTTTTGGACCATGGGCGACGCCATCCACCACGGCACCCCCTGGCCGCAGTGCGGGGAACTCGACATCATGGAGCAGCTCAACGGCGACCCCGTGGCGTACGCGACCGTGCACTGCGGCGTCGTCCCCGGCGGGCCCTGCAACGAGATGACCGGCATTCAGGCCACCACCCCGCTCGTCGACGACGGCTTTCACACGTGGGCCATCCGCATCGACCGCCGCAACTCCGACTGGAGGCAGCAGATCATCACCTGGACCAAGGACGGCCAGGTCTTCCACACCGTCACCGGCGCCAGGATCAACGACCAGGCCGTCTGGAGCACGCTCGCCCACAGCCCCTTGTTCATTCTCATGAACGTTGCCGTCGGCGGTAACTGTACGTCCACGACTCCTCCCTGTTCCGTTTCCTTTTGTAAGTGCTAACATCACCGGCTTGTTCTCTTTCTAGGGCCCGGTCCCCCGGATGACTCCACCATGGGTGGATATGGTTCTATGATGGAGGTTGAGTACGTTGCCGTGTACTCTACGTAGCGTTAGTAGAGAGAGAGAAACAAATGAATGACCTTTATGATGATTACTCTGCCTGTATCGTCTCTTTACTCGTCCTTGTGTCAAATCGTGAAGTCATCATGTCAAATTTCAGGTGCATCATTTGATGGAAATGTGCTGGGGGTTATTGTTGGGCGTGATGTGATGTGTGCTATTCGGCTGTCTGCAGTCCGGTAGATTCGAACTCCCGAGAGTGGGACTTTCCTCATCCACTAAGGATAATAAATACTCGCGACTGCCCAGCCATTGCTTCATGTCTTCCTTGAATCTGATTTGCTTCTGTGTTTGATTGTCCATCTTCCGCCTTGAATCTCTTGTTAATATATGTCGTTTTGCTGTTTGGCTCCCCCAATAATAAATCCTCTGTGCCTGATCTCCTCTCCATAAGGAAGCGCCACCATCTCGGCAGCAAATATAGATATGAATTGATGACTGCGTGCCATCGGGGCTGACGCTAGCCAGCTTCATGGCGTGTTCGAGTGCCTCCACCATTCTCAAACTCGTCGAGAAGCCTGGACCTGTAAAAATAGTGTGAGGGTCCGGTGTGCGCATTGTCTTGGCGCAGGTTTCGAAGTTGGAGATGCGACCAGTGTGAGCTTGTTTTTTTTTTTTTTTTTTTTTTTTTTTTTTTTTTTTTTTTTTTNTGTTTGTTGTTTTTTATGCTTGGCGTCGGAAGCTCATTTGTCGTCGTCTCGTGTGGATTTCCTAGGGTCGATATGTGAAAAGGAGGGGAGAGGGAAAAGAAGAAGAAAGTAAAAGGAAAAGGGAAAGAGGAAATGAGGAAGAGGGAATGAGGAAGAGGAAATGAGGAAGAGGAAAATAAAGCAGTGGGGAGAAGCCGAAAGTTCGAAAGCGTTTGACGCCAGTAGGAGAAATGGAAATATTGCTTGTCGAGATCAGAGACTTTCTGGTCGAACAAGGCTTTTTGCAACTTTTTTTTTTTTGCACACGTGCTGGCAGCTTTCAAGTCGTGTCTGCAGCTTTGGCGACTTCTCACGATGACTTCATCCACGGGAAATCGTAGAGGTGCGTCATCTCCTGTAGAGCACGGTACTCGAGGTACCTCTCGTAAGGATCGAAGAACCCGTCGTCTGGACGGGGGCCGTCGACGTCACCCAAGTTGCCGAGTGGGAGAAGCTCGGTACCGGTATCAGCGAGGCCGGCGGCGCTGCCGCCGAATGCGTAAAAACCGGCGTCCATGACGCTAAAGTCGCCGAGCGAATTGGTGAGCGTGATCAAGGGCTGGGGCATGGGATGCGCAAAGGCGTTGGGGTCGTCGAGATTGGCGTAGAGCAGAGTGTTCTGCTTGGCGGTCTCGGCCAGGCCGGCCAGCGTCTCGTCGGATGCGTCGTCCTCAAGCCGCTGCTCGTGGTCGTTGCTGTTGGCCTCGGAAATGGCCCTGGAGGCGTCGTGAAAGAACGTGGGCTGCACGATATCAGCCGCGGTCACACTGGGCCCGTAGGAGACGTATCTGAAGCGGCGGCCGAGGAGAGCATCGGTGCCGGTGTAGCGGATGATCTTCTTCTTCTTGAATTTGCGGCGTGGGAGGGTCTGCAGCAGCCGGGAGGACTGGCAGCCAGCGTAGGCCGATGCCGCGACGGGTCCCGTGTATGGAACGCGGGCGGGGCCCTTGCCCGGACGAGAGGCAGGAGCTGCGGCGGCAGGAGACTTGGCGACCACACGCTTCTGCTGGACAGGACGATCCTTGATCGCCTCGCCGACATCCTCAACAAACTCTTGCTTGATGTAAGAAGCAGAAGACGTCGAAGTCACACGCTCCTGCTGGGCAGCGCGATCCTTGATCGCCTCGTCGCTCTTCTTGACCAACACTTGCTTTGAGTCACGACGACCCTTGGTCGCCTTGTCGCCCTTGCTGACCAACACTTGTTTGGACTCAGCGGCACGATCGCCTGTGTAGGCAACAGCGGATCCAGACTCGGTATTGCGTGGGATGCCCGAGCCGGCAGCCTTGAACGCCAGGATGGACTCAGGCGTGCGTCCCAAGCTGGTGCCGGTGCCGGTGCCAGCCTTGGGGAAAGGGTGGGCCTTCTTGGAGGCTCCCGGGGCCATGCCATTGAGCTTCAAGCCGAAGGAAGGAACACCCTCCCTATGAGGCTGCTGCGCCGCAACAGGAACGCCTCTGTCCGAACCCGCCGGCGATATCTTCCTGTACTTTGCCGCCGGGCCGGGAGCGTGGGATGGGCCCGGACGCTTGGCGGCCATGCTGGACTGATCGCTGGGTGGCCGCTTGGCCACATCTTTGGCGGGATTGCCACTGCCGTCGAGCTTCTTGGCCCTGACGAGCGGAGACATAGCCCGGACGGGCTTGGGCGGCAGCGAGGGCGGTTTTCCGGGCGCCCAGGCACCCTATGTGTTGTATGGTCAGTGTTGATCAACTGGCATTCACTTTCCTCGTCCTGCGACTTTGCATCTGGTCTTGGCTTACCTTTCCTCCGCGGGCTGGCTGGGAGGCGAGCATGGCCGTTGGCTGTTTTTGTGGCTGTCGTGGTTAGTTCTGTGAGTGACTGGGTGGCGCATTGGGAAGAGATGAAGAGATTGGAGAGTATCGAGCTCCAAGCTGCGAATGGCATGAGAATTCTACCTGCTGAGGCTGAGCCACGGCGGGAGTCTTGGGCCCGATGACCCTGTCGGCCACCAGCACTCCGTGCAAAGAGACTTTCTGCGAGGGTGAGTTAGAGCCTAGATAATACCCTTGGGCTTTGGTTGCTTGCAGAATATATTTACCAGTCTCTTGACCCCATCGTGCGAGTCCATCGTGGATCGCTGCGCTGCTCTGTCGGTGCGATAGTGTTAAAGAGCAGGGCTGGCTTCGCGGCTGGGTGGCGATCTTTTGCGTGGGAGTGCCGGAGGGATGCCACAAAAGAAAATTTGAAAGAGGTTTGAGAATATAAAATTATGAATTTGTGGCCGGGGATTTACGACTGGGTCCGGGGGGCATGCCTTAGGTTCTATTCACCTAGGGTTGGCACTTGCTCGCTCCTGCCAAGAACAAGAAGGCGGTCAGGAGGATGGAATTCCAAGAGACGACGCGGCACGACCTGCCTGCCCGGTTAGGTAATGCACGCAGGACTGGTATGAGACAGACGGGAGGCAGATGGACAATAGCTGCGTGGCACAAAGAGACAAATATAGCAAATTCCTTCGCCAACAAATCCACTGCCGTCTCAACAGGCCAAGAGAGTGGCGTGCCATCACGAGGAGTACTGGGGGCAAATAAGCAATATCACCAGATAGAAAAACACCAGGAAAAACCCGTAGAACGGCTGGAAAGAGCAACACATTCAAGTCAACAGAGGCATAGGAATTCGTGAAATTTTATCTATCAACTTGATGGAGAACGGCATCATGTAAGGTAGTTCGCCCCAGAATACCCTTTCCCGAGGTTCGTGCGCCTGTAGAATTACATGGATGGTGTGGTGTTGTTGGTGGTACAGCGCCCACTGGGGCGGAGAATGAGTCTCGAGGACTCTGTTCCGCTCCCGGATACCAAAAGGAACATGTATTTTGGTTCTTTGGCGCGATTGTGTTTCTTTTTGTTGTTGCCTCTGGCTCTCAACATGCCGCCTTCCTGCGGTCATATTCAGGCATACGGCAGGAAGATCTCGGCCCAGGAGCTCGCCAGGATCGCAACTCCAACCTAGCGCGCCAAAAAAAGAGCACAGGTCAGCAGCGTATATGGGTAGATAGAGAGAAAGCCTATGGGCTGGCTAGCGAGGGGTCCGACCCACGCCAAAGGCAGCAACGCTGCGGACGACAGATGCATGCTCGGGCGCAGTTAGGGCGTCGTATGCGGCGGCAACATAGCCCTTCTGCTGCACCTTTGGTTGGCCGCGGCGGGCTACTTGAACGCGGACGCCCTTGGGAGGCATGTTGTCTGTAGGCAGCGACGGCGCGAGAGGTTGAGCGGTTCGATTGTTGGCTTGTTTTGCGGCAGGTCGGCAATCGAATTGGCCGGGATGGAGGTCGTCGGCAGAAATTGTCGTGATGCTTTCCATCCGATATGGATGACAGTTGTCTGTTATCTTATCGCGATCGGAAGCGGCTGAACTATACTGGGATTGGTAAAGTGAGATCCGCTTAGTGTGGGGCTGGGGATGCTGTCTCGGTGTGCTGTGACATCAGCGGGAGTCTGTAGGCTCATTCCACTGAATCCGCCGCCTTTGATGACTGAGCCCCAGCCAACAGCCACCGGATTCGGACTCTTTCACAACTACTACCCCTCGCGGTTGCAAAAGATGAAATAGGAAAATCCAACCGAGGCCATATCCAGCAAGAGGAACCACTACCTGCTGCGTTTCGCCTTTTCTCTATATCATCTGTCAATCTAGGTACTCGCCTGCTTGCGCGTGTCTTGGCACGTCCTGGCAGGGTTTACCGCGCAATGGCGGAAAATCAGCAGACGAACAGTCACGGGCCCGGCGGTTTCTTCCCTCCAGAAACTCTCCCTTCACCTGCGCCCAGCGGCTTGTCTACGGCGTCCGTGGCGGGCCTGCCTCGTCCGCGCGCAACACCCCTGCGGCCGGGATCGATCAAGGAGGATAATGTCAGAAGGTTCATCGAGCGTCAGCTGCTCAGCATAGGCGCCCGCGCGTTGAAAAAGGCGGCCCCCGAGGAGCCAGGGATCGTGCCCGGATTTCGGTCCATGGGCGAGTTGTGCAAAGAGCTGGACGTCATCCTCAACCTTCTCTGGCAGACCGGCACCCCGAGCCTCCAGGTTCCATACTTTCTGAATATAGCGAACGAGCTCACCGACTGGCTGGAGTCTCTCTCGCCAACTCTAGCTCCAACTTTCTCTATTCTGCACAAACTGGACCACTGCTTTGCTAGCTTGCTGGCCGGGCAAGACGTCCTGACCGGAGGGGCGCTCCCTGGCTTTGAGTACGGCCCGGCCATGAGCCGTACCGACATGGTCAGGTGCAGGAGCCTGGCCCAGCAGACAAGGGTACAGATGGTAGATGTCATGAGGCGAGCCTCCCGGCCGGGGGAGGAAAAGAAGAAGGAGGGGCAGGAAGGCGGCACGACTTCGGCTGATGACACCGAGACGACGGACGGTGACACCACAATGGACGACGCTGAGGGCAAAAAGTCTTGGAAACAGATTTTGAGCGAGGAAGACGACGACGAGGAGCTCCAGATGGATGTGGCCCGCGTCTATGAGCAGACCCTAGTCCGGCTGGGGGCGGAACTTGGCGACGGCCCGGCCATTGGCATCATCGTCTGAGAGCGTAATCTATCTGGTGTTCCTCTCTCCACCCTCCAGTCTATTAATTACCCAAGCGAGCGATGTGGCTCTTTACCCTGTCTTCTGGGGCACTTTTCGAGACGGCATGGCGGGCGTTGGATACGGTACGTAATACTAGCGCAGGAGATCAGCATCCTTCTCGGACCTCAGGGGTGCCAAGCCCGCCTCCGCCTGACCGGCTGAAAACTTGCTCGCTAACCACTGCTGCGAGTGGGAAAGGTCGACAGTCACGCTAGATTTTCGGGCATCTGTCTTGCGGAGGCTTGCTGTGCGTCGAGTTCTATTGAGCGAACGAGAATGGCATGACGCACAGTTCCTTACACGGTAGCTCCTGGTGTCTCCTTCTCCGGCCCGAGGACCACAACGAACATGGAGATTCTTTTTGAAAAGTCTCTTAGGGGGAGTCGAGATGGGCGCACGCAATCATTTATCATCTAGCTGGCCCAGCCCTCTCTTCGTGCCCATCTCCGGGTCCTGCACCAGCACTTGCCTCACGACAGCGCCACTCGGGCTTCGGGGACATCTTTCGACCAATCCTGTCTCCGGGACCAGATTCTACTCAGCTTGCCGGCCATCTATTGCGGCTGCTTCAAGTTCCGTGCTGTGGACAATACTAACCTGTGGGGCCAGCTGGAAGGGCGGAATGGGGGTGGCCAAGGGGCACAATACTAAGGAGAACAATACTAAGACACGGCCCCCCTGAATACGTCGGTCATGACAACCACTTCGCGTTGTGAGTTGTGATTGATTTTGTAGATGCTTAATATTATGCCCATGTGCTTTTTGGCCCCAGCTGCTTTCGTTTCTTTTTTTCGAAACCGGCAGAGGGCTGCCAGTCATCCCCGACCAGTCAAAAGGCACAATTGCAAGGCAAACTCCATATGGCTATTCCGAAATGTGACCAAAAGACAATATTGGCTGGTGCAGTCGGATGAGGAAGCTGGGGGCAGCTTATCCTGATCCCGTTCTTGCCATCCGTGGCTTCCCTCTTTCATGAAACAAAACCCTCTCCCGCTCCCCTTCACAATTTTGATGACAATTTCGATGACAGCTATAAGCCAGACAAAGCGCCCCCAAAGTCCAGATTTAGTGCGTCGGAAACACTCACCTTTGTCCTTTCGTCCTTTTCTTTGCCTTGATAGCCTCAACTCTTGTCACCTTCGCTGAACCGCGTGCAGTCGACATCATGGCTACGGACTCGGGCGCTCTGCCCGGCATGGGAGCCGGAAGTGATCCGCGCATGCAGAGCATCAACATCACGGGCCCTGGCGGCAAGCCCTTCCCCGTCCCGATGGCCGAGATCAACAAGGCGAACCTGTACCTGGTCCGAGTCGCGATCGTCTACGCGAGCCAGATCGGCGCCTGCTTCATCATGCTGGCGGTCGTCCTGACCATGACGCCAAAGCACCGGTTCGCCAGGATCCCGACCCTGATCAACATCTCCAACCTAGCCCTGGCCGTCGTCCGCATGACGCTGCTGGCCAGCTACTTCAGCAGCAGCTGGGTCGAGATGTACACCCTCTACAGCGGCGACGTGCGCTTCGTGACGGCCGACGACTGGCGCATCAGCCTCGTCGCCACGGCGCTGTCGATCCCACAGACGCTGTTGGTGCTCTCGGCGCTGATCGTGCAGGCCGGGTCTATGGTGCAGCTCTGGCCGGGCCTGTGGAAGTGGTCCGCCATCGCCGTCTCGACGCTCATCTCGCTCGCGAGCTTTGCCTTCAAGTGCGCGTCCGTGTCGGTCCAGATCAGGGTCATCCAGGAGCCGTTCGACGTCAGGCCGCTGCGCTGGATCCGCCTGACGGACGTGTCCCTCATCACGACCGCCATCTCCTGGTTCTGCTTCCTCTTCAACATCCGCCTCGTCATGCACATGTGGACCAACCGCAGCATCCTCCCGACCGCCAAGGGCCTCTCATCGATGGATGTGCTTGTCATGGCCAACGGAATCCTCATGCTCATTCCCGGTAAGTGGCGACGACATGGCCCGCGAGGAAAACTAAAAGAAGCTAACATGGGCACCCTACTGCAGTCATATTCACCGCCTTCCAGTTCGTCGACGTCGCGTTCCTCGAGTCGGGATCTCTCGTCCTCACAACCGTCGTGCTCGCCCTGCCGTTCGCGGCCTTGGTGGCGCAGCGACTTGCGGTCAACCCGGCGTCGCAGCACCGCGGTTCCAGAGACACGGACGAGAACACGCTCGGCAGCAAGAAGCGGTTCCTCGACGACTACTCGCACCGCTCGACTACTGGCGGACCCGGCACCGGCGGCCGTCACCACCAGGGAGCCGCGCTCAACACACATGTCGCCGCCGGACCCCACCACCACCCCAGCGTCCCCACGAGGCAGCGCAGCGCCGACCCGATCGACCTGGAGCTGCAGAGGATTGACGACGACGATGGCGGCCAGTCCCAGGAGAAGGACGCGGCCGGAGGAGTCAGGGTGGACCGGTCCATCGAGCGTCGCGAGGAGCGCATCTAGGAGTGGCGTGACGACGCCGAGTTCGTGGGCGAGGCCGTGGCGACTGCTGCTTGGCTGCAGCGCCCTTCCTTTGTGACGCTTGTCCACGGGGGAAACTAATGAAGGGACATGACGGCCTTTGCCTGCCTTGACAGCTCGTATCCGGCACATGAGCCAGAGGGCAGTCATTCTATCTTTCTTTCCATTACCTTTCTTTCTTCATTCCCCATTTTTCTTCGCATTAGGAGCCGGAGTTAGTTGGAGGTCATATTCCATTTCGAAATCCAGTAATTTGTGAAAAAGACATCCTTTGGGCTCTTAGCTCTTGGGGATCTCGCAAATCTTTGCACCCACCTGTCTTATTTCACCACATATCTTTCTCCTCTGCGTTCGGCCTCCATAGGAGTGCTCGTTGAGCTTAGGTAGAAGAAGTTAGGCACCTAGGTACCTATATCTACCTATGTACCTCGGCATTTAGGCACCTGGAGCCTATCTCCAGCTAGGAGGTCGTAGGTACCTATCTAGACACCGCTCATACTTGAGCTTAAGGCATGATATGAGACACAATTTCTTGGAGCTCCTTGTGGTGATTTTTCCCGGAGTACTTGCCTCCCGCCTCAGGCCCATTGTACTTGGCTGTTCCTGCCCTATACTTGCGCTCTTGCCAGGCCGGTTCGTTTCACACTCGGCAGGACCGCCACATTTGATTCGCACGCCCACGCGCCTGCCACCCTGAGATTAGTGCTCGCTCGCTTCCACCGATGGCGCCTCCCTGATTTGTCTGTGGTCTCTCCCTGGCGAGCTTTTGTCCCAGCTGCCAGGATCAGACGACCCGACCCCTCCTCCATGGCACCACTCCGGGCCCAACCAGCTTCTGGGCCTCGCAGCTTTGCACTGCACCAGCAAGGCAGCCGAGGTCTTGACTTTCCATGTTCTTAGTAATATAAACGTCCTCTTCTGTTACACCACTTAATCTTAACCAAACCAAAACAACTCCTTATACGTTGCATTCTTCACTCATCATCCGTTCTCGGCTCCCCAGACACCACCTCACACAACACGATAGCACACTCGAAGCCCCATGGAGTCCGTCCCGAGCGACTCATGCATCCGCTGCCTCGGGCGTGCTCGGGACAACTTGAGCGAGGGCGACAATGGCCGTGCCGAGTTCCAGCTCCGACCAGCACCACTCCGCCTAGGCCGCAGAACGCAGCCAGGCGATGCCTTTCTCCTGACACCAAAACTTGGGTCACCCCGCCGCTCGCTAGCCCGCAGATCGGTGACGTCAGGCTTCTCCCTGCGCGCCGGAAAAGGCCTTCGATCTCCGTCGCAGTCCATTTCTCCGAGCGATGAGGAGTCGGACTTGAGCAAGCAGGACGATGACGAGCAGGTCAGCCCAAGGCTTGATGCCTTGGGGTCTCCGTATAGTGATCTGACCAAGTCACCGCCGCCGACGCGCGCCGAAAAGGCGTCCCCGCTCTCGCACCAAAGCCTTTCGGAGTCCATGCCAGCATCGACGGTGATAAAGCGACCAATCCACGACCTCGCGCACATCGGCAACGCCGCTCAGCCATCAGATTCATCCAAGAGACTCAACTCCTGGCGGTCTAGCACCCCGTCACCCTACCAGACCCTAACTGGACATCGCCCTGGCAAGGCTTGCGTCACATCTGTTCGCCTGAAGCCTTCCTTTCTCGACTCAATCGAGTTCCAGCGACGCTCAGGGGGATTTGGGGACCCTGGGCGCCTTGATAAATGGCTGCTCAAGGCTACTGGGGGATAGGACCCTTCGGGACAAGCCCTGCTAGCTCATGGCACCGGCGGCATCGACGGAGAGAGTGGCCGCGAGCCTACAAGAGGTCACAGCTCGAGATCTGCCGAGATAAAACAGACCGCACTTCACACTGTTGCAGAACGAAGAAAGCTCTTTGAACGCCACGACCTTGCCCAACCTGGAAATACTGCTCTTCGGGGTGAATCCAGGGCTCTCAGCCGCAAGGCAACCCAAGACGGAGCCGGCGCTGCCGCGAGGCATGCCTCCATCAAGACCAAAAGTGTCCCGGCTTCGCCAGTAAGACAACGCCGTCAAGGGCTGGCAGAACCCCCGGTAACCTCAAGTCATTCGCACGGCCCCCTCGCTACCGATCAGCTGCCGCAGAAAACGGCCAGAAGCGGCGTTGCCCAGCTTCGTCGCTCATTCGAAGAGTTTCTTGGACTTGATGCACAACAGAGTGTTTCTCATGACGCCCAAACACCACAGCCTCAGCTTCGACATATACGCAATAAGAGCCCACCAAAGCCCGCCAGGGTCGATTCGGCTGGTCTCAGCTCGTCTCGGGCGTCTGCTAGCACACAGTCGTCAAGTGTGTTTAAGCCTGTTGCTGGAACGGCGCATGACCTGGCTATAGTTCGGGCTCATCACAATGTCCACTTCTCCCCGGCCGGTAAACCTGGGTATCGCCCTGATCAAGCATCATCGAGGACCCCGCCTACACACGCTCTGCACGCAAGGGATGCTGAGCCGGTGCTGACGGCGAAAAAGGCCAAGGAGAATCAACCGCAGTTGCTCTTCGGCGGTGCCATGAGGAGGAAACAGCGATGTCGATCACCGCCGGTCACCCCCACGAGGCCTATGAGGAGGTCACCAGTGCTCCATTCCAGTCCTGTTCACTGTCTTTTGAGATCGGCGGGGAGCAATTCTGGGCTAGAGTCCCTCGGAACGACCGAGGGCCTGGTCCAGAGCGAGCCCCAGAACCGCTATGGCGGGGGAAAACTCCAAGGGAGTCGCTCGTGTCCCAGGAAGGTGGCAGACCTGTGCCGTCTCTTTGATGCTCCGTCAGCGGGCCATAGAATTTCTTCAACACCGAGGCGGCAGAAGACGGTAATCCGGATTCCGGAATTCTTGGAGGCACTGTCTATGCCAACCGTCGCGAACGCCAAATCAAAGACCAGAACCTCCGATGAGGTTGAAGCAAAGCTTGCTTCTCCGTCGAGCAAGCTGGGGTCGGGAGATAAGGCAGAGGGCCGCCCATGTACTTCTGCTGATGATGAGGGAGCGTCTCCACTCAAGCAGAAGATCCATTTGTTCGAGGATCTCAGCAGCTCGGACGCTGTCGACAAACTCTCTAGAGCACGGCCCAAAACTCACCATTCGGCAGTCGGCGGCCCCGTCGGACAGGTCGAGGTCGGCACCATGTCAGGGAGGGCTGGGACATGGCGGGGCAAGAGAGCCGCGGGCATAATACGGAAAATCTCCAAGACATTGGATATCCATGGCTACGGTGACACCGAAGAGGTGACTTTGGAGACCGAGGGTCAGACCTGGCCCGGGGGCAAGGCAGAAACCCAGAGACCCAGCAAGAAAATTGTTGAGCGCAGGCTTAAGAAGCAATCACCAGATCGAGTCGCCGGTATAGCGTTTGGCTCAACTCCAGACAGGACCCCAGCGGTCGCGCAGGAGCAGCCAGAGTTCAATAGCGCCATTGCGGAGGTCTCGGCTGACGAGCACCAAGTCAGAGAGATGCCGGCGTTGGACTTGAAGATCTCGACAGGGAGGAGAGGCCTGTTTAAGAGGAAAAGTCTGCCCTTCCTTAAGGGCATGTCGGCTTTCCAGGACCACAATGACACCCACGACGCCAAGGAAATTCACAACAGCAAGGGCAGTTCAACAAAATTCGTCATGGGAGCAGAAGGTGCAAGTTCCGGGAACATGAGTGTTGTCAGAGGCCCAACCCAGGGCAGAACAGAGACCCTGAGGCGTCGATTCTCTGCTTCTATCAGCAAGGCGGTGGGCCCTTTCCGCTCGGCCCCCGGCGCAGCAGCATATCCAAGTGGCAGGAAAGCTGCCCGCTCAGGACCGAGAACGAACTCTTCAACAACCAGCGAGCAAACGACAGGCAGCGGCAGCAACAAGGCCGCCGTGTCAGTGGTGAGATGCAACCTTCAGCATCCTAGGCCAATCCGGAGCAGCGAGGTGAGCCTGTTGATCGGGCTCTGCGAGGAGATGGAAAGAAAGACACAGAGGTAGTGGATGCGCTGCCGGGACTCGGTGGTGGCTGAACTCTACAGTATGGACATTTCGCTTGACGGAGTAGAGGACGGAACAGCTTCAGTGGTAGTAGTGGTAATTGGATAGATCCAAGATGAGGAATCGGGCCTTCGTATTCTTTTTTACCCTTTGGTTGCTTGTGGTGTCATGTTTCAAAGGGGATGGCTCAGCACATCACAAGTTATGTAGACAGACGATTCGCTTCACATCAATAGTCCCAGCTGAGGCTCAGTATGGATGAAATAATGAGAGAGACGAATAAGATATTTCAGCAGTTGTCCAACAACCCTGAGGACTAGATCGAAGTTTGGGGACTAGAATATGACGCAGGGTTTGTAGTCTTGACAAAATCTACCTAGATAGGTGGGTAGCGTATCCCTCGACCGCAGCCCTCGACCCCTTAAATCACAACGACGACGGCGATACTTCCGTGACCAAGCGGCGAACCATTCATTGTTGGATAAGCCCCATGCCACGGCCAATCTTGCGCACGAGAGCCTTCTTGAGATACCACTCGCGGGCGAGGCTGCGCGTTGTCTTTGCAAAGACGGCGGGCGAGACGCGGCCACGCTCGACGGCGCGCCCGAGGACGAAGACGGCGTCGGCGAGGGCGCGCTCCTCGGCAACCAGATCGTAGAGCTGGTTGGCGACGACGGTCGGGGCGACCAGGAGCTCGTCGACGTCCGGGGGCTTGATGCGGCGCGACTGCGCGTCGGCGACGGCGGCGTCAGCGCGGTGGAGGGCGTCGCGCAGAATGCCCGCGTTGGATGTCAGCAGGGCCGAAAGCTGCGACAGCTGCGACGTCTCGGCCTGGACCTGGCCCAGGGCGGCCAGCATGGCCGTGCGCTGCGCCTGCAGGCCCTGCAGCGAGGCCTCGTCCTGGGCACGGGCGCGCTGCCGCATCGCGTGCAGGGTCTGCGCCAGCTGGTGCATGAGCGCGTCCTTTTCCGGGTTCGGCGGGATCGGCGGCGCAGGCACGTTGGTCGGCGACGGAATCGACAGCACCAGGGGTTCATCCATGAGATCCGGCGGTGGCGGAGGCTTCTGCGCTGGTTGCTGTGGCGGAGCGGGAGGTGCTGCCATGGGTTGTGGAGGAGGAGGGCCTCCTGCAGCCGGGGGAGGATGAGGATGACGTTGTTGCTGAAGCGGCCCTGTTTGCTGGTAACGGTCATATTGCTGCGAGTGAGGTGGTTGTTGCTGCTGCTGATGCTGCCAGCCCACCTGAGGTTGCGTGGGTGGTGGTGCGCCTTGGCTAGCATGCTGTGGTGGCGGAAGGGAGGCATGCCGGGGATCGATCGGAGAGAACGACTCCCGCCCTTGCGCAGCTGCTGCCGCCGGTGTCGTCTGACGCTGGAGACGCCCTGGCGGAGACTGTGGATGATGATACGGGGGGTGGGCAGGAGGCGGAGGACCAGCTTGACTGGTCTGGCTGCCGGCGTAATGGGGCTGCGGCGGGAGTGGTGGTGCCGAGTCGTATCTCGACGCTCTATTGCTCGTAGGAGTCTGCATGGCTGTGGCTTCAGGGGCTACGACCTGGCTTACAGGATGGTGGCTTTGGGCGCCATAGGGAGGCACAGGAGCGGCGACAGACCGAGATTGCGGAGGGACGGGAGACGGCCGATGTATGGGGGGATCATCGCCTTTCGGTGGAGGCGGGGGAGGCCTCTGCTCGGCGGGAGCGGGAGTCTGGACGTGTGTCTGGGCTGCCGAAGCTGGGCGAGCCATATCTGGCGGCAGAGGTGGCACGGGCGGCGGCGTCGCCGTCGGCTGCTGGGCTGGCGCCGGGCCCGGCTGCTGCTGCTGCTGCTTTGCGATAACGGGAGGTTCCTTTGCGAATACATCGCGGAGGATGGCCAAAAAGTCGAGTATTGTCGACTTCTGCGAGGCTCAACGAGGCGCATGGTCAGCATTCTGGAAAGCAAGCGCGCGAGCACATCTCAGGAAGTGGAACACATACATCCCAGAATCCAGCCCAGCCGACCAGATAAGGGTGATAGACCTGGCCTTGGGGATCGACGTGCTGCCCCGGGCGGACGACCATGTTCTCGGTGGGGGTCACATAGACCAGAGGAGCCTCGCGGGGATAAGCGTGGGGCACCCATAGCGAGATGGGGAACCGGTAGGTCGTGCCCCGGAAAACGACGGGGATGGTGCCCGAGAGGTGGAGGAGAAGGGCCGAGACGCCATTGGGGAAGGCTGGTTGCGCGCAAGCAGGGCGACAGTTAGTGGTGTGGTGCGTGGGATCGTTGGCGCTCGAGCAGGCAAGAAGAGACCACAGGGACTCACTGTGGACGTCGGTTCGCGGCGATAGCGAGGGGTACAGCGAGAGCGCCTGGGCGACGTCGTCGTAGGTTCGGTTCACATCGTGATACTCCTGGAAGACGTGGACGTGGAATCAGCAACAGTTCCGGTTCCAGCTCCAGATCCATCTCTGTTTCGATGATCCATAGCTCTCCCGGATCGCCTCTCGGAAACGGGCAACCGGTCAGGGTCAGAGGGTGGAGACGGTACGCTTGTGAGGACGCTGTACAGCCAGTTAAGGATGTGCTGCTGGACCACCATGGTCGGCGACTACCTTCTGAGGCAGACACTAGCCGGAGGAGCGCCGGGTCGTCATTGGGGCATGGCGGTTGGGGCGAGGGCGGATCGGACGGGCGTGGTTGTCGTCGGGCTTGCTTGCCGTCACCGTCAAGGATACACGGTCTTGGCGGGACGACAAGGCTGCAAGGTGCCACACGGATTAGTAGGCGGGGCACGTGCATCAAGGCTCGTGTACCTAGCAGCGGTACCATCGCCGCCACGAGCCGCTAGCACACACCCAGCCCACCCACCCCACCACCTAAAACATAAAACAACCTCTCCCAGTCGACTTGGATCCCAACGGATGCCTCCCCAAACGCGCCCCTTGAATCCCACAGCATGTGCCGCCCACTCACAGCGGCGGCGCCTTGCCGGCACCAGCGACAGCCGCCGAGACTCTGCTGCTTACCCCTTGGCAAGGGTCGAGGGCCCGTCTCGATCCTACCCGAGTCGTATGTAGGAGGCCTTGATCTTCATTGTTTTCACGCCTTGCGTCTTTATCACGTGAATCAAGCACCTGCCAGCCCGATTACGCCAGCTCCTCAATTACCAATCGAATCGCCAGCCGAGGCACTCACACTCGAAAGAACCTTTTCGAGGGAAAAAAAATCATGTCATGACAAGAGTCAACTCTGAACAGCCGCTTGCCCGACCGCCGCCGTTGTCGGAGCTCTCCGCCAAGCCCTCCTACTTTTCTCCGTTTCTCGCTTCTCTCGCTCAGTCTTCTGCTCTTCTTGGTACCTAGGCCTCTGTCAACACGGCGGGATATGCATTAATTACAATCACTGCTGAACTTGAGAGACGTCCTCGCTTTGTTCTCCCCTCATCGACCCTCCTGCTCTTGTTCCTCTTCCCCCACATGCGCACAGCTGTGGATGGTTGGTCTTGGAACTGCCTTCAAGACTGGCCTGAGTCGTTCCACCCACACCCCGCGGGACAAAAGTCGCGCTCTCTCACTCTCTTTGTCACTCGGATGCTTCCTAGTGCCGTTTCCTACTAGTAGCCGTCAACGGCGACAAATGTGGAACTGAGGCATGGGTCAAGAGTCGGGATTTTCCTGCCTTTTCCACACACACGCCCCTCTTCTCTTGTCGCGTTCTGCTCCGGTTTTTCTCGCCTCCTACCGGTATTGCCGCAAGTGCCCGCAGTATAAGGGTCCTCCTTGTCCCACACATGCCGCCTCGCCAGGCCATACTTTCTTTCTCCTGCCACCAAAGTCTCCTCCCTCACAACCTTTAAAGACGAGTCTGCCAACAAAACCCCAACTCTCATGATTACGCACCAAACGAGCACTTCGCACGGCTGAGGAGTATTACAGAAACATTCTGTATACTCCTTGCGTCAGGACTTGATTTTTCAATATTCTCGATCCTATCACATCGCATCACATCACATCACACCATACCACATCCTCCTCCTGCCTCACTGGCCACATCAATACATATTTTTTTCTCCACTCCGAGAACAACACCAACCCAACAAGTGTTGGATTCCTCGTTGGACGAATCCTCTTCGAATCCTCAGCCAGCCAAGCCGGACGAGTCGGCCCTCGAGAGCAACAATACTCTCACCGGTCTCAAAGCAGGGAAGCAACTTGGGCTCCCAGCCAACAACCCAAGTGAACCAACAGCCTCATCGCGCAGAGCTCCACAAAGACCAGGCATAAAGACCAGATCACCCCGCGTGGTAACAGTACTCGTGAAAAAGTATAAAAGCCATACGGGTTGTTGCTCTCGACCGAGAAGCCCCTGGTACTTGAAACACAGAAACCAGCGCCGCCTCTCGATCCGATGCTTCCTCCGGTCCCAGTCCTCTCTGACTATGGAATCTCTCCAACCAATGGATTCCTGCCCGATGTTTTGCCCCTGACGAGGCTCCCGGACCCCTACTACAACAAGTGGGAGGCCATCGCCGCCAACCTTCAGGCCTTGATCCTCAGCAAGCGCCTGAAGGCCGTCATTGACCGCCTCCCTGTCCTTTCCACCATTGGGTTGGAACACGACTCAGAATGGCGGAGGGCCTACTCGATCCTGTGCTTCATGGCTCATGGCTACATCTGGGGTGGTGATCGCCCCGCGGACCGCCTGCCCGCCCCGCTTGCCGTGCCGCTGCTGCAGATCGCCGAGCGCCTTGAGCTGCCGCCCGTAGCCACCTATGCCGCCGTTTGCTTGTGGAACTTCAAGCCGCTCTTCGTCGACGAACCCATCGACAGCCTGGAGAACCTCGCCACCCTCACCACCTTCACCGGCTCTCTAGATGAGTCGTGGTTCTACCTGGTGTCGGTTGCCATCGAGGCCCGCGGTGCCCCCGCCATCCCCATCATGCTGGAGGCTATAGCTGCCGTTCGCCGCAACGACGCAAACACCGTCACCCGCTGCCTGCTCGCCTTTGCCGAGTGTCTCGACCATGTTGGGACGCTGCTGGCGCGCATGCATGAGAGCTGCGATCCCACCATCTTCTACCACCGGATCCGCCCCTTCCTGGCCGGCAGCAAAAACATGGCTGATGCTGGCCTGCCCCACGGCGTCATCTACGAGGACGGGTCCGGCGTCGACGAGTATCGTCAGTACAGCGGCGGCAGCAACGCCCAGAGCAGTATCATCCAGTTCTTCGACATCGTCTTGGGCGTCACGCATCGGCCTACGGGTGACAAGGCATCGCCCAAGCACGACCACCACCACCATCACGACAATGCTGGCCAGCCCCGAGGCCGCCAGCCCGTCACGGCGGCCCAGAACCAGCAGCCGCAGCAGCAGCCGCAGCACAATTTCATCAAGGAGATGCGGCGCTACATGCCCGGCCCGCACGCGCGGTTCCTGTCCGACGTGAGCGCCGTGGCCAACATCCGCGAGTTTGTGGAACTCCACGGCGGTGGCGCCAAGAACCGCGCCCTCGGCCTCGCCTACGACGCCTGCCTCTCCATGCTCAGCGCCCTGCGCGACCGCCACATCGCCATCGTGACCCGCTACATCGTCGTGCCCTCGCGCGAGGTCCGCGCCCGCAGCCGCTCCCGCACCCCCGAGGCCACCCGCCGCGCCGTCGTCAACCTCGCCACGGCGTCGAGGGCGGCCGACAACAAGGACAAGGACAAAGACAAAGAAAAGGAAAAGACCCTCAAGGGCACGGGCGGCACGGCGCTCATCGCGTTCCTCAAGCAGGCGCGCGACGAGACGGGCGAGCCGGCCGTAGAGCAGTGGACGCGCCGCTTCATGAGGCGCGCCGTCCGTTCCGACGGAAATGGCGCGGGTGACTTCTTCCTCGGCAAGCAGGACGACGAGTTCGGCGTCGGCGCCGAGATAGAGCAGGTCCAGGTCAACGGCCTCGCTGGAATATGGACCATGGAGGACGAGGTCGGCGGGATCTGCAACTACTGAGCTTGTAGTTGGATTCTCCCTTGTAGGGCGGCTTAGTGTGGCATCGCAGATATTCCTGACGCAATAAAAACAATAAAAAACCATGATCCCGAACGCAGGCGTCGTAGGAACTTGCCAAGTCACCGGAACTTTCATCATCAAAAACCTGCCAGGTTTCGCCTACAAAATATACCTTACACAAAATGATTCACAAGGGCCAGTACCCAATCAGCCATCCCATTTCCCATATTCATCATCATGTAAAAAAAAAAAAAAAAAAAAAAAAAAAAAAAAAAAAACCGCCCAAGGTAAGTGCCGGATCCAAGCCGACGCGGTCAAGACTCGACTCGGTTCCGGAGCCACTAGCTGCCGGCTGGCTTGACCGCGTCCCGTGTGGCAGCCTCCTCTGCGAAGATGCGCTGCCACATGTCCAGCCACTTTTCGTGCTGCGGCGTCGGCAGCTTGCCCGGGTTCTTGAACGAGCGCGTGAGGATTTCCCTCAGCCGCGCCCGGAGCGCCTTGATCACCAGGACCGTTTTCCAGTCCGGTGCCGTGAAGCGTGCCCGGTTGCCGTCCAGGATGAAGACACCCGAGTACATCTCCAGGGGCGCAGTAGGTTAGTACCAAAGGACGCAAGATAGCAGTGACAGATCAAGGGCGAGGGGAAGACAGCGCCTTACATCACATCTGACATCGCCGCAGAGGAGCGCGATGGGGAAGGCCTCAACGGCCGTGGTTTCATGCGCGTTCAGGAACCTAAATAAGAGTCGCCGCAAGAGCGATTCTCTCAGTCAGCCGCCATCATGTTCATGTGTGCTTGGTCTCTCATTCACACTCCATTGTCAAGTTGGATGAAGACTCACGATTTCGTCGACTGCATCATGTTGTAGTATGACAGCCACCTGATCTCGTTGTGGCCTTTGTTGACGCTCGACCGGTGGAGGCTGACGCTTTGATTGTTTCCAACGTTGCGCAGGCCCTTGCCACCAGCCACGTCTCGCACAAGCAACTTGGGATAGAAGCTCCAGGCGATGACCGACTGCCAGATGGTGTCGTTGTCACTGTTGATGTTCACGCGCTGCGGCATCTCGAAGAAGACCTGCTTGCGACGCCGGTTGCCGCCCGACGCGTACCGAAGCTGCTTCAGGTTCTTCCTCTCCTCATCCGTCAAGGATAGAAAGCGCGAGTCTACAAGTGAAACCAACAGCTGGCCCTTAAGGTCCTCGATGCTAGCCAGTGTTTGGGGGCTGAGGAAGTTCTTGCGGCAGTACTGGAACTCCTGGCCACCATTATTCGTCGCCGCCAGACAGACTCGCTTCCATGAGAGATAGGCGTTGTAAACTGTCAGCACATCCGAGTCGCCGCGCCGGAAGGACTGGCGTGCATTGTCGGCCTGCGCCCGCTGGCCGAAGGGTGCAACGAAAGGGGACTTGGCTGACAGGATGGCCGCAACTGTGATGGCCATGTCGAGGCACTTGAAGATGGTGCCGAGCAGGATCAGCTTCCCCAGAAACACGTCCAGGGGCAGTCGTGCCAGCTGGTTTCCCAGCGGCGTCAGCTCCTCGGTCTGCGTCAAGGCACGGACATCTACGAGCGCGTCTATCGCACGCCGGATGTTCTTTGCCGATGGAGGGTCGAGTGCCTCGCTCAGAGTCTCTTCGATGCCTCCCATCTTGCAGATCTTGACGCGAATGGCAAGGTCCTGCAACGAGAGGCGGAGCATCTCGGGTGTCTGCTGGTCCGCCATGATAGAGTCGTGCCGGTACTTGGTAAACATGTGGAAGCAGAGGCCCTCCTGGACACGACCAGCACGACCGCGCCGCTGCTTCGCGTTGGCGCGTGAGATGAAGGTGTCGATCAGGCGAGACATTTGCCGGCGCTCGTCGAAGCGCATCTCGCGGTGCTTCCCCGTATCGACGACGCATGTCACGTCTGGGATCGTGATGCCCGTCTCGGCAATGTTGGTCGCGAGCACAATCTTGCGAAGCCCTGGCGGCGGGACGAGGAATGCAGCCTCCTGCTCCTCGGTCGCGATGCTAGAATGCAGGGGATAGACAAGCCAGTTGTCGGAAAAGAAGCGGTTTCCAAGCAGCAGGTCGTTCAGCTGACGGATCTCGGCAAAACCGGGCAGGAAGACAAGGATTGCTTTGCTGAACTGTTCGTAGTTGGGATCGGTTGCGACGCGCGAGATGAGCTGAACAATGAGGTCGAACTCGATCTGGTACTCATCCATCTGTGACAGAGTGTTGCGAGTGCCTTTGGAGTAATGCTTGAGCGACTTGAGCAGCTCGGGCTTGGAAGAGTTCTCGGGCTCGACATCGGGCGCGTCATCGTCCAGGTCCGTCATGCGGACCTTGTTCTGCTGGTCGACAGTGTAGCCCGTCAACTCGACGGCGTCCTCCAGGAAACTAACCCGGACTGGGAACGTGCGGCCAGGAACATTCAGCACCGGCGCCCCGCCGAGGTACTGAGAGAAGCGCTCGGCATCGACCGTGGCTGACATGAGAACGACCTTGAGGTCCTTTCGTCGCACCAGCAGCTTCTTGAGCACAAT
This sequence comes from Magnaporthiopsis rhizophila, assembly GCA_003049465.1. Taxonomy (NCBI): domain Eukaryota; kingdom Fungi; phylum Ascomycota; class Sordariomycetes; order Magnaporthales; family Magnaporthaceae; genus Magnaporthiopsis; species Magnaporthiopsis rhizophila. The sequence continues at coordinate 248,143 of PYSS01000001.1, forward strand.
GAGGAGGAAGTCGCTGTCTATGGAGCGCTCGTGCACCTCGTCCAGCACGAGGTGGGTGATGTCTCGGAGGTCGTTGGAGCTCTCGAGCATGCGCATGATGATTCCCGTCGTCGAATACACGAGCCGCGTCTCACGCGACGTGTTAGCCTCGAGACGGATCGAGTAGCCAACGAGCGAGCGCGGGGTGCCCAGATCATTGAGGCCCTCACCGAGCTCCTGGCTGACTCGGCGTGCCAGCGACACGGCAGAGATACGTCGGGGTTGCGCGCAGTAGACCTTGCACGGCTTCCCCTGAGCAAGCTGGTGCTCGAGCAGGAACGATGGCACCTGTGTGCTCTTGCCACAGCCCGTCTCACCACAGACGATGATGACCTGCTGCTGGTCCACAGCCGACAGCACCTGGTCGCGGAATCCCCACATGGGGAGCTGCATTCGCGACCGCAACATCGTCTGAAACCTAGGTGAGCTGCTCTTGTCGTGCCAGATCTTCTGGTAGTATTCGGGCCCGGCCGCCACTCCCTTGCCACGGTCTTGGTCTGAGTTCTCGGCCGAGTCTGCTGCTACTGCCGTCCTCGCCCCACGGCCACGGAAGGCCCCCTGGAGGAGGACTCCATCCTCCAGCTCCCGGTCCAGTCGCCTCCGCACCAGGTCCCGCAGTTCCTTGACGATGGTCCGGTCGACAGCATCGGCCTTGCTCTTCTTCATTTCGGCAAGCTCGGCCCACAGATCGCGCCAGACAGCGTGCAGTCTCATCGATGCCTTTTCCTCCTTGGATGTTGATCCAGACACCAGAAACAAGGCCACGGTGGCGATAAAGGCTTCCGACTGTTGCTTCTCCGGCGTTGCAACCGACTTCATCTTCGCCACAAATTGAGTTGGATACGTCTCGACCTCGACGTCGGGGATGTCGGTCGTCGAAAGTGCTTCTTGCGGCTTGCTCCAGACGACATGGACAAGGTGGCGGTGCGCAAAGGACGCCTCCGAGACAGCCTTATATGATATCTTGGCCCCCGAATCCTTGCCGCGGCAAGCCTCTTCCAGAGCCCTCATTGGGCTCAGGCCAGTCCACTTGCCGAAGTCCCGGACTTTCAGCTTTATCCCGTCGGCCCCGTTGATAACCGTGCTCGACTTTCCGGTGGTGGGGTCAACCTCGGTCACCGGCAAGCTGGCGAAGAGATCAGCAAGCGCACCATCCTCGTCCTCGCTGGCCTGTGCGAGTATTTCCGCCGCCATCTTCTCGGCCTCACGAGCGATGTCGTCCTCAGAAGACTGGCCCTTGGCCGCCTTGCGCTCCTCCTCAGCCGCAGCCGCAGCCTCTTCGTCTTGCCGCTTCTTATTAGCCGCGTATTCCTTTTCGAGGACGATTTTGTTCTCTCGCCATTGCATATCCGCAGCCTCTTTCTCGAAAAGAATGTCACCCTCAATCTTTGCTATCTTGGCCTTGAGTCTCGCGACGTCCATATCGTCTTTGGCGCCTTGGTTTGAGCCGACGTCAAGGGATTTTGGTTTTTCCTTTGGCCTGTCCAACAGCGGCCGCTGCAAGACAAATAGCCTGGTCCGAGCATCCAAGTATTGTGGCACAAGTTCGTCGGGCTCGATGTCACTGTCATAGGTAACAGTAGTCTTTCTGGGTGATGATGCTCGAGGAGACTTGTCCGTGGGTGCACGGCCCTTCCGCCGCTTCTGCTTGTCTTCTACCTCCAGCAGGCGTGGAGTTGACGCCCCGGATGGCAAAGGGGTATCAAAAGGTGTTTCTGTAGTCCCTTGGCTGTTAGAACGGGGACACTAGGGTCAATGGGGAGGCATACGGGTGAGGCCCAGGTTGGACGGATGTCTAGGTAGATAAGTTGGAAGATCGGGGAGTCCGATATAAGAGGCGCCACTTCGTGCGTCTGGACATGGAGGAGTGAGAGCGACTGACCTGTCGCCGACTTGCCCCCCATCCGCGTCGGTTTCTCGTAGCCTGGCAGCTCTTCGTTTCCGCACTCACGCGCAAACCAAGCCATCGCCTCATCTAAGCCCCATATTGTGTCGCCCTTCACGGGCGCAATGCTTGGGGCGATCTCGAGGATGTGATCGAAGAGTGGAGGTATTTTTTCCTCAGGGAACCCGGCACCGCCTATCGTTTCCTGGAGGGTCCATAACCTCACGATCAAGTCCTCCTCGGAGGGCAACTTGCCGGTGGATGAGGACTCGGGGCTCAGGCCCGAGTTTCCGAAGCGGCTCTCGGCCTTGATTAGGTCGAGAAGCTGCTCGATGATCTCGGGCGGCAGCCATTTTCGCGTGTTGAGCGACTCAGATTGGCCGCGAAGAAGGCGGCGGTCTGTCTCTAACCTATTGCGCTGGCGCTGGGCATCACGGCGGACCTTTGCGGCGTGCTTGTCGACGAGAAGCTGGAGCTCCGATTCCTCGAGTTGTTTCTCAAACTCTTCCGGGCTCAGCTGCTGGCCCTGCCCTACCGCATTTGGCGCAAGTGAGCCCGAGCCCGAACTGGCAGCCTGTGGGGCAGCTCCCGTCGTGGTGGAAGATGCACCCCCAGGCTTGGAGCCGGCAGAAGCCTCATCAGCTTCAGCAGGGTCTGCAACCCTGGGCTTTGAAGCAATCGATGTTGTGGCAAACCCCCGGTTGTTGGCCGCCGGCTTCTTCTTTTTCTTGTTGGGGGCCATTCGAGGAGTACCCCCAGCAGTCGGCAGGCAAAGGCCGAGCAACAATCAGCTAGTATACCGATGGCAGAAATACGTGAGGTGACGTATCTGGGTCGACAGCACTGTGCAAGCAATGTTGTGAAAGGGCACTCGGCCCGGATATATTGGACTGTTTTTCCGATCTTGGTGTGATGTGATCTGGTTTGCCGTCTTCGTGTTTATATCTGCGGTCGGAAGGATGGCTTTCCTTGGGATGAATTGTCGGGTCGGAAGTTAGGTAAGGTGGTGGTTGAAGAACCGTTGTAATGGAGACTGAGGAGGACGAGCCGAATTTGTGACGGTCCAAACAATGAGTGATGTTGCGGGCAGCTGCAATGGGCGGGCTCCATGTGTACCTTGTACCTAGCACAACGAACAAAATCTCACACCGCCTGCCTATCACGTCCTAGACCCCACCCCCACGACCGCTGTATTTACGGTGGCGGCCTGACAGCGGGGAAGGAATTCTGTTGGTGCCGCAAGCGAAAATCGCAGCTGAGCTCGAGCCGTTGGTGGCAGTAAAAAGCGGGCAGCACGGCAGACAGGACAGGCCACTGCTACCACTTCGGTTCTCGAAAGTCGCAATTTCCGCCCCCAGCTCAAGTGACCCCGTCGCAAGTGCCCTCGCCATGCCCGCGGACTGCTTCTTCAAGCAATCATGTCAGAAGACGCAGTGAATGGCGAGGCTGCGGGTCAGATCGACCTCGCCGCCACAAAGCAGGCTCTACTCTCCTCTTCGACTTCTGCGCGCACCGCCCAGCTGCGCCTCGTCGAGGACAAGCTTTCGCAGGATGGTAACTTTGCCCAACCGGTCCCGTCTTCGTCATACGTCCACACAACAATGTGTCTGACCATCTTGTGCGAGCAGCCATCGACCAGACAGGCCTATCCAAGCTGCTCCCGCTGTTCTTCCTCACCCATGCCTTCTACCACGACCGTCCGTCCCGCCGAGCCGTACAACGCTGTTTGGTGATTTTCTCCCAAAAGGGCGACGAGAAGCTTCTTACGGCCCTCGTCGGGGCCATAAAACGCGAGGCACAAAAGCCTACAATAGCTCCTAGCAGTGCCTTTGTCCTCCTCGAGTGGTGCTGCTTGCTCATCGAGAATCTGGCAGGGACGGCTCTTTGGGTTAAGCTTGGGAAGGAACTGATTCTAGCCTCCGCCGATTGCCTGGAGCGGTGCCTCCAGTCCCCGTTCAACAAGCATGTCGGCCACTCCGCGTTGGTCGTCACCAGGCGTGCCTTCAGGAAGATCGTGTCCTTCGAGTCGACGCGTGAGCAGGCCATCACGGAAGCAGTGCAGCTGCTGGCTACCAAGGGGGCGCAACCTACGGCCAAGCACTCTGTCACACTGGGAGTCATTGCCGGTGTTTGCTCTCGCAAAGACTATGCGAAACCTATCCTTGAGAAGCTCAAGCCCCAATACTTTGGCTTCTATACCCGGGAGATCATCGGCTCGAGGACGCCGGTGCCGAGTCACCTAGCCGGGGCTCTCTACGACTTCTTTCACTCCTTTCTCACGCTTGAGGAGCTCGGGAAGGATGTTATCCCTTCGCTAGAAAAGGGGCTTCTTCGAGCGCCCGAGATCGTCCTCAACGACCTTGTCACGCCCCTTGTCGGCGCCCTTCCGGCTCAGTACGACCTGTCAGGTATCCTGAGCAACAACCTTCTGAAGCCTCTGCTCTCCAACACGAAATCTACCAATCCGACAATTCGCAGTGGCGCCCTTGCGGCCTTCAAGACCATCATTCCGCGCGCTTCTGACCTGGAGGCCCTGGGCAAGGCCACCGACGAAATTGCTACACCCCTGAAAGGTGGCAAAGTAGCGTCTGCCGACCAGAGGGCCATCAACTCCGAGATGCTCATGGAACTCGCCAAGACTGAGGCCAATGCCACCAAGATCTGCCTCGCTCTCCCGGTGGTTGCTGGAAAGGAGGGCAATGAGCCTGCGCTCGCAGCAGAAACATCGGCACTTACCGAAGCTGCCAAGACCCTGCTCAAATCAGGAGCTGAGGTTCCCGCCGCAGTCATCGATGCATTCAAGAAAGGTCTCGCGGACAAGAAGGCAACCTCGAGAAAACTCTGGATTCTCGCCGCGGGAGAGCTGCTACTGGATGCATCCCAAACCACCCCGCTCTCAGCACCAGCTCTCAAGGTCACTGAGGGGATTATGCCCGCGCTTTTTGAGACGTACAACGATGCGGTTGCGAACCCACTCACGTCGTCTCAAAGCGGACTGATAACCGGTGCCTACATTACATGTAGCATTGCTCCGCTGGTCTTTGGTGGCAACACTAGCGGGCCTCTGGAGGCGCTCTCAAAGAAGTTCTCAATCGCCAAGCACTGCCTTGTCACTGAGCCCAAGCCCTCGTTCCTGTTGACTCCTCGGCTTTATAGCAAGTTGGCATCCAACGATGACCTGAGATGGCTCACCCGTGCCTTGGTGGCGGTGGTGAATGATCTGCCGGACGACGGCAGCTCTAGCGTATGCTTGGCTTGGTCTCAAGCCTTGATCTATCTGGTGTCATCGGCTACCACATCCTCCCAAGTCCGCAAAGAGCTTTGCCGGCAGGTATCCGACCTCTACCAGCGCAACCCCAAAAAGATATCTAGTGTCCTCACCAGTGGCATATGGCACTGGCTAGGTGCTGGAGAAGAGGGGGACAAGGACAGTGCGGCTACGCTCGCAAAGGCCGATACTACTCATTTGAACTTGATTCTCAGGGCGATATGTCTGCCTGCAAGAGAGCTGCCGGAAGGTGCCGCCGAAGTCACCGAGCGTTCTACCTTGGAAACCCAGATGTGTTCACTGCTCGTTCTGGCTCGCCCTGAGCTAGTCCCTCGGTCCAGCTGGATCGACCTCTGCTTGCGCGTTGGTCTGGATCCCGGCGAGCTGGCGAAGAACAACGAGAAGGTGCTGCTGCAGGAAGTTGCGATAAGGAGCACGCTTGACCAAAAGGTACCTCCATCCTTTCGCTAGATGTCAAGTCCTTGCCCTGCTAGACACAACTTGCTGACCTCATCACGCAACAGTCGGCCGCCATCAGAAACGCAGCGTACAAGGCTGCCGTCGAACTGGTGTTCGTAGCACCCGACGTGATGACACCTCGGATCATACAGCTTATAGAGCAAGACTTGGACGTCGCAGCCCTAGAGGGCATTGGCCCCCTCGAAGCCGCAATATTTCGCACACCCGAAGGCACCGCGTTTGTCGATGTACTGGCCAAGAAGTCAAGCAATGTCCCAATCAAGGGTAAAGAGGCCGACACACTGAAATGGGAGGCCGAGCTCAGGTCGCAGCTGGCTCAGAAGAAGGGCCAGCAGCAAAAGCTCAGCGCCGATGACAAGGCCAAGGTCGATGCCCAGTTAAAAAAGGAATCGGCCATTCGGGAGCGAGTCCGAGGTGTCGCCGCCAAGGTCATGCGCGGCATAGGTGTCATCCACAGCCTCGCCACCGGTCCTCCCACCGATGCAGGCTTGTGGATGAGCCCCGCCGTCAAGGCCCTTCTCGGCGCCATCGACGCTGGTGCATGCCTCATCACAGAAGACGCTGCTCCTTTGGCTTACCTGGCCTGCGCCGATCGGGTTTCAACCCGACTGGGTTCCTTCCGCGAGTTCATCGGAGTGGCCACGTTGAGGGCTCACGATGTGGAGCTCATCCCTGAGAACCTCAAGCAAGAGCCACTCCACGAGCTGGTTACCAGAGTCCTGTACCGTCTTCGGTTTGCCGGAGAGCAGCGTCCTTTCGACAGCGTCTCTGCTATCTATATGCTTCCTCTTGTCCTTCTCGTCCTCCAGAAGGGCGGCTTCGGTGGCACTGCCGAAGACAAAGACACTCAAATCGTATTGGCGACAGAGTTTCTCGGATTCCACACTGATACAAGCGCTGACGAGGCACTTCCCAGGGCCGAGATGCTCGAGACCCTCATCAGCTCCATGCAACAGTACAACCAGCATTACAAGATCATCAGAGATTGCTTCTCCGACATGGTCCGTTGCCTGGCGCCAAACATCAACGAAAAGGAGATCGGCGTGGTGGCCCGCGGAGCCATTGTTCCCCAAACCAGCGTCCGCACAACAGTGCTGCAGTCGATCAGCGCCGACGTCGACATGAGCGAGCTGGAGTTCTCGGAAGAGATATGGCTTGCGTGCCATGAGGATAACGTGGAGAACGTAGATCTTGGTCGAGAGATCTGGGAGGAGAGTGGCTTCGAAATTTCAGAGGACGTCCCAAGGAAAATGCTCCCTTACTTGGAAAGCAAGGACGGCCAGCTTCGTAGAGCCGCCTCGCGAGCTCTCGCTGAGGCTTGCAAGCGCCACCGCAAAACAGTCAATCCTATTTTGGAGAAGCTGCGACTGGCGTACGTCGGGTTTGCCAAGCCCCGCGTGCCCGAGCTGGACGAATTCGGCATGCCAAAGAAGATGGACCTCTCGGACCCGTGGGAGGCAAGGCACGGAATCGCCAGCGCGTTCAAGGAGTTATCCCCATACCTCGAGAGGCAGCACCTGGATGCTTTCTTTGCCCTCCTCATTGAGCAAGGCCCTCTGGGTGATCAAAACAGCTCTGTTCGTGCCGAAATGCTCGAGGCTGCTAACAAGGCTATCGAGGTCCACGGCAAGAGCATTGTGGACAAGCTGATGAAGGTCTTCGAGAAAACCTTGGAGGCCCCCGACAAGGGCTCTGCCGCCAGCGACCGTGTCAACGAGGCTGTCATCATCATGTATGGTGCTCTGGCGCGGCATCTCAAGGCTGGCGATGCCAAGATACCTGTGGTCATCGAGAGGCTCCTGGCTACTCTAAGCACCCCATCTGAGGCTGTCCAGTATGCCATTGCGGAATGCCTACCCCCACTAGTCCGATCCTGCGGGAACAAGGCTTCCAAGTATTTCGAGGAGATCATGGAAACACTGCTCACTTCCAAGAAGTACGCCGTCCAACGGGGGGCGGCCTATGGTCTGGCTGGGTTGGTTCTTGGCCGGGGCATCATTGCCCTCCGGGAACATCGGATCATGTCGACCTTGAACGGGGCGCTCGAGAACAAAAAGGATGCATCGCAGCGAGAGTCTGCTCTGCTCGCCTACGAGCTACTAGCCACCATGCTCGGGCGCCTGTTCGAACCGTACGTGATTCAAATCGTCCCGCAGCTGTTGACTGGGTTCGGCGACTCCAACGCCAACGTGCGCGATGCTGCCCTTGCGTCAGCCAAGGCTTGCTTTGCCCGGCTGAGCTCCTACGGAGTCAAGAACATTCTGCCAACCTTACTAAACGGTCTCGACGACGACCAGTGGCGAAGCAAGAAGGGAGCGTGCGACCTCCTCGGCGCCATGGCATACCTCGACCCACAGCAGCTCGCGTTAAGTCTCCCTGAGATTATTCCTCCCCTCACGGCTGTTCTCAACGACAGTCACAAGGAAGTGCGGTCTGCCGCCAACAAGAGTCTGAAGCGGTTCGGCGAGGTTATCAACAACCCGGAGGTCAAGGGTCTCGTCGACATCCTTCTGAAGGCGCTCAGCGACCCGACAAAGTACACGGACGAAGCTCTGGATTCGCTCATAAAGGTGCAGTTCGTCCACTACCTCGACGCGCCATCGCTCGCCCTGGTCAGCCGCATTCTGCAGCGCGGCCTTGGCGACCGGTCCAACACAAAACGCAAGGCATCTCAGGTCATCGGCAGCCTGGCGCACCTTACGGAGAGGAAAGACCTGGTGTCGCACCTCCCGGTCCTCGTTGCAGGGCTCAAGGTGGCAGTGGTCGACCCTGTCCCGACAACCCGCGCCACCGCGTCGAGGGCGCTGGGATCTCTAGTGGAGAAGCTTGGAGAGGAGGCCCTGCCCGATCTCATTCCCGGGCTTATCCAGACGCTCAAATCGGACACGGGTGCCGGAGACCGGCTTGGTTCCGCTCAGGCTCTCAGCGAGGTCCTTGCCGGCCTGGGAACTACCCGCCTCGAGGAGACTCTGCCCACCATTCTGCAGAACGTCGAGTCCTCAAAGCCTGCCGTCCGGGAGGGCTTCATGTCTCTCTTCATCTTCTTGCCAGTGTGCTTCGGTAATAGCTTTGCCAACTACCTTGGCAGGATCATTCCGCCGATTCTCTCAGGCCTTGCGGACGACATCGAAGCGATCCGAGAGACGGCGCTCAAGGCCGGCAGGCTGCTTGTAAAGAACTTTGCTGTTCGGGCAGTCGACCTTTTGCTACCAGAGCTCGAGCGCGGTCTAGCTGACGACAGCTACCGTATCCGCCTGAGCTCGGTGGAGCTCGTTGGCGATCTCCTCTTCAACCTGACCGGCGTCTCGGCCAACCAGGAGCCCGGCGATGAAGAGGAGGAGGAGAGGATAAAGGAGGCTGGTGCTTCGCTCCGCGAAGCTCTCGGCGACGAGAAGCGCAACAAGATCCTCTCAGCCCTGTATATCTGCAGGTGCGACACTGCTGGTGCCGTTCGCACAGCCGCTATTGCCGTCTGGAAGGCCCTGGTGTCGAGCCCGAGGACCCTTAAGGAACTGGTTCCCACACTCACGCAGCTTATTATTCGCCGGCTTGGGAGTTTCAACATGGAGCACAAGGTCATCGCCAGCAACGCCCTAGGGGAGCTCATTCGCAAGGCAGGAGACAACGTGCTCGCCACCCTCCTTCCCACTTTGGAGGAAGGTCTCCAAACCTCGACCGATGTGGATGCCAGGCAGGGTATCTGCCTAGCCCTCAAGGAGCTCATCTCGTCAGCTTCCGAGGAGGCTTTGGAGGACCACGAGAAGACGCTCATCTCGGTGGTCCGCACCGCACTTACCGACTCTGATGACGATGTGCGCGAGGCAGCGGCCGAGGCCTTTGACTCCCTGCAGCAGATCCTCGGCAAACGGGCGGTAGACCAGGTGCTGCCTTATCTCCTCAGCCTCCTCCGGTCGGAGGACGAGGCCGAGAATGCTCTGTCTGCGCTGCTAACCCTTTTGACCGAGACTACCCGGTCCAACATCATCCTTCCCAACCTCATTCCAACGCTTATCGCACCCCCTATTTCTGCTTTCAATGCCAAGGCCCTTGCGTCGTTGTCGAAGGTTGCCGGTGCTGCTATGAACCGCCGTCTCCCCAACATCATCAACTCGCTCATGGAAAACCTTGTCAACTGCACAGACGACGATCTCCGCGCAGACCTCGATGCCTCGTTCCATACCGTCATCCTGTCCATCGACGAGTATGATGGACTGAACACCATCATGAACGTGCTGCTCCAGCTCACAAAGCACGAGGATCACCGCAAGCGCGCGGCCACGGACCTGCAGCTGGCCAAATTCTTCGCCGCTACGGATGTCGACTACTCGCGCTACAACCAGGACATCATCCGCTCCCTCCTCGTCTCGTTCGATGATCAAGACATGGGTGTTGTCAAAGCCGCATGGAGCGCCCTCAGCGAGTTTACTAAGAAGCTCAAGAAGGAAGAGATGGAAGCACTCGTCTCGTCGACGCGACAAACCTTGCTCTTGGTGGGAGTCGCAGGCTCGAATCTCAGGGGCTTTGAGCTACCCAAGGGCATCAACGCCATCCTTCCCATCTTCCTTCAGGGGTTGATGAATGGATCACCAGACCAAAAGACGCAGGCAGCGCTCGCCATCTCCGACATCGTGGACAGGACGAGCGAGGCCTCGCTGAAGCCCTTCGTCACGCAAATCACCGGTCCGCTGATCCGTGTCGTGTCGGAGCGTTCCACTGAAGTCAAGTCTGCCATTCTGCTGACTCTCAACAACCTCCTGGAGAAGATGCCGATGGCTCTCAAGCCGTTCTTGCCACAGCTACAGCGTACTTTTGCCAAATCGCTCGCCGACACGACAAGCGAACAACTCCGCACTCGCGCGGCCAAGGCACTCGGTACACTCATCAAGTTCACACCTCGTGTCGACCCTCTAATCGCCGAGCTTGTCACGGGGTCCAAGACATCAGACCCTGGCGTGAAGACAGCCATGCTCAAAGCGCTCTTTGAGGTCATCAGCAAGGCCGGCGCCAACATGGGAGAACCCTCGCGGGCGGCCGTTCTGGGCCTGATCGACATGGAGACAGATGAGAAGGACGATGCTATGACCATCACGAACGCCAAGCTCCTGGGCGCGCTTGTCAAGAATGTGCCAGCAGATGCGGCTAGTCACCTTATCAAGACGCGGGTTTTGACGCCCACCCCAAGCAGCTCATCGATGCTGGGGCTGAACGCCGTCCTGCTAGAATCTCCGAAGGCGATTCTTGAAAGCCCATGGGCTGACGAACTGCCCGACATTCTCTGCCGGGGAATGTCCAGCAAGATTGTAAGTTTCTCCTTTTCTTCATGCCATCCATCTCCTTGCTGGTCAAATGTGATTCTAGCAAACCGACACTAACATCAGCCAGGCCTTAATCGCGGACAATTCGATTCTCGCCGCAGGCAAATATCTGCTCTGCGACAGTCCCAAATCTTTCGAGAGCACCAAGTCGGTGTTTGAGGCCCTGGCAGAAATCATCCAACCCGGCAGACCTACCGACTCGCGGCGGCTATCACTCGTCATTGTGCGCACAGTCTCGCGCGCCAACATCGACATGGCTCGCGCACACCTGCCACTTCTCGCACCACCAGTTTTCGCCTCGGTTAGAGACCCCGTGATCCCGGTCAAGCTAGCGGCAGAGGCAGCCTTCGTGGCGCTTTTCAACGTGGCCGACGACGAGTCGAAGGTATTTGACAAGTTCATGGCGGGCGCCGGGGCGGAGCTGCCACCAAACACGAAGCGGAGCATGCAAGACTACTTTAAGAGAGTTGCTCTTCGCCTAGGCAGTCAGGTGCGTGAGCGCAGGGAGGCTGAGGGCGGCGCCGGAGGGCTAGGCCTGTCAAACGACGAGGTAGAAGATGAAAAGGAGATCTGGAGTGTAGGCAAGATGGACGACGGAGCCAACGTTTTTGGGCAGGATTGATCATGGCATTGAGCGGCACATAGGAGGTGACAGATGGACGTCACCGTTCTCTTCGTGGGTTGGGGGGCGGCAGGACATGACTCTGGATTGGGCGGTTGGTCTCGGGTGTATGTCTCTCTCAATGGACTTGAAAAGATACTTTGGTTTGTATGCAGGTGCGATGCATTTAGCGTATAAAAGGGAGGAGTATCCAGCACACAAGCTATACTGGCAAGTTACCTCGGGAAACATTCACTGTGGCACAATGTGGTTGCTGTTCTTGCGAGTCCGGGGATAACAATGCAACAATGACCGATTGATAGAATAAGTAAAAAAAGAAAAAAGACCAAAAAAAAACTTGCCCGTAAACAGCGTGCGTGCCTGCCCGCGTGCGACCTCCAAGCAAGCGGCCCTCCAGCAGCCAAAGACACCGACAACGGACAGACGCGGGTCGAATTTGCCCACTCGGCCATAGCCGCACGGGCCCACGCGCTGAGCACGCCCAGTCACATGATACCCCACCAGCACCCCCGCGTGCTTAGTCAACCGTTCTCTTACCTTGCCCTAGCGATTCCCGAACCCACACAAACGAATCCGCGTGGGAAAAGACAGCGGCAGTCCCAGCGACAAATCTCCAACTTTTTTCATCAAACGACCAGATTCAGCAACCGGCCATCACCCTGAACAGCAATTCAAGATGTGAGTATGGGCTCCTCGCGACGATAGGGCGCTTCTTTGGCGACCGGCGCAGAAACGATGGGGAACAAGCAGGGCTAAGCCGGCCGGCGACGACGCACACCACGCCCCGCCCTCGCTGGCTGCGGCCGACAGCGCCAGGGACACACGAGATGCAGAGGAAGCCTCATCCGCCGGAACCTGCGGGCTAACAGGATCTGGCTCTGCCATTTAGGGTCAACCTGACGACTCAGAAGCGTCTTGCTGCGTCCGTTCTGGACTGCGGCAAAAACAAGATTTGGCTGGATCCCAACGAGGTCTCCGAGATCAGCAACGCCAACTCCCGCCAGACCATCCGCAAGCTCGTCCAGGATGGCCTCATCATTAAGAAGCCCGTCACCATGCACTCAAGAGCACGCGCTCGTGAGCTGAACCTCGCCCGCCGGATCGGTCGCCACCGTGGCTTTGGAAAGCGCAAGGGTACCGCCGATGCCCGTATGCCAACGTACGTTGTGCCTCCATAGATCCAGAACAGACAGCCCGCGTCAGGATGAAGGAAGCAGCCGGGAGTGAGCTCGGTGGACGCGGGAAGAGAGGAATTGCAACTGGGCTTCAAATTTTGGCGGGCGTCGAGAAACAGTTTCTCATTCGGATCGGCCCGAAACACATTTGGCTGACCTGCGCCCCCACGTTACAGTCAGGTTCTTTGGATGCGCCGTCTGCGTGTCCTCCGCCGTCTTCTAGTCAAGTACCGTGCCAGCGGCAAGATCGACAAGCACCTGTACCACGAGCTCTACCACTCCGCCAAGGGTAACACTTTCAAGCACAAGCGCGCCCTCGTTGAGCACGTACGTTCAGACAACCCTTCTCCATCCATGGCCATCGAACCCGCCAAACATCGCAGATTCCGGCAGTTCCGCTTCTTTGCCAAACGTGCCGCTAACATCCAAACCCGCTTCGCAGATTCACCGTGCCAAGGCCGAGAAGCAGCGCGAGAGGCTGCTCAAGGAGGAGATGGACGCCAAGCGTGCCAAGACCAAGGCGGCCCGCGAGCGGAAGCAGGAGAGGCAGGCGGCCAAGAGGAACGCTCTGGCCGGCGAGGACGAGGAGAAGTGAAGGAATGGGAACGTCGATGGGAACGCGCAAAAGTCCTTTCTCGGGAAAACCTAGAAGTAAAGGCGGTCTCTTCAGTGAATGATGACGGACTGGCGGCCTGCATTCGGAGTAATCGGTTTGGGTCCTTTTTTCTTATTATCGTCAACGAGCTCTTCTTTTGCCTGGTTCTTTATAGCCAGTACGCAAGACTACTTGGTGACGGGGGCTTTTCAGCATGTGTCGATGGCATTGAAAAAAAGGGACATTTAACGGTATATCGCGGGCGTAATGGTTCCGCTAGTCTTAGTGCTCTGGGGTGAAATGACACAATGTCCAAGATTCTTCTGCTTCCACCACTTGGCCTCCGTCTTGACGAGGTTCTCGTGATAAGCTGCTTGCGGAGGTGGCAATGCTGTCAAAACCGGAGTAATCATTATTACCAGGAATATTCTACCACCCGCCAATCCTGCAAATATTTTCCGATAGCAACCCTCTGGCAAGGTAACATTTGAGAAGGCCTCCCCGTACACACGATATTTACCATCTCAACCAACCCAGAGCATTCAGCCTCATCAGACCGCACACCCACCATCGACTGACGACGATTGGACACCAACCTCCAAAACAAAGGCGGTACGATGCCAGAGGAGATTGGTGGAAAGTCGTCTGGTTGGATAAAAGGAGATGTGGGCGGGTAAATTCAAGCAGGGTGCGAAGGGAGAAGAAAAAAACTCCATGCCAGGCCAGCAGTGGCACTGGAATAGAGGATCAACCAAAGATTTGGGTCAGATTGCTTCAAATTGCCCCTTGAATGTGGTGAGGTGGCCGGGACATTTCGGCAAGCTCCCAATCCATTACTGGAATGTGGAAACATTACGATTTAAGCTGGCTCATCACTCCCAATTTAGTTGATGAGGAAAGGAAAGGAAGAAGAAAAAGCAGGTAAAAAATTACTGCTCAGAGATTTCGCTTTATCAATTGGGCCCGCACACAAGCCACAGCCTGGGATCCGCCTTCCTCTTTTCTTTTTTTCGGCTGTGGCTGATTTCAACCTCATCGGTGGGTCACGACAGTCACCGATAAGCATCGGCTCCATAGAAAATGGAGCTTGCGTCAGGGGCGCTAGCTTGTCGGCGCGGGGAACTGGGCGCTGTGTGCATCATCACCCCATTGACCACAGCCGACGGGCAACTCAGTCCGACGGAGCCGCGGAACTGCGATTGAGGGCGATATCGCTTGGAACGAGGCTTCAGCAACGCTTTATACCATAGGTAGCTAGCCTCTGTCCTCTGCTCTCATACTTTCCAGTCGAAGTATATATCCGGGCTGTCGCCCACGGTGGCCAGTCGCAGAGCTAACTGGCAGCCGCAACAACAGCAGCGCCACCCAAAAAACATGTCACTGCCGGCGTGGAGGCACACGGCCTCAAAGGCCTTCAAGCCTCTGCCAAGATATGCGATCCGAAGTCAGATCATGACAGTTTCGTCCGCAGTACGGGAGAGCCAGCAGCGGGTACGGATATCCCAGCGGGAACCTCAATGGCTATCTATAGGTACTGATAAGCCGGCCGTCGATAGCTCCTTTCCTCGCACCTCCAAGATGCCGACCCGGTCATGTACGAGATTGTTGAGAAGGCATGTGCAGCTCGCCCTGTTTCTCATACCAGAACCTATGACAGACAGAGGGGTTTCCTAACAAGACGCTGGTGCACAGGAGAAACAAAGGCAAAAGCAATACATCAACTTGATCCCCTCCGAGAACTTCACGTCCCAGGCCGTGCTGGATGCGCTTGGAAGCCCCATGCAGAGTATGCGCGCAACCACAGAACCCAATGGCACCCCTACCTTTGGATATCGGAACGCTAAATGTGCCCTACTCGTCTAGACAAGTACTCCGAAGGCTACCCAGGAGCGAGGTATTACGGTGGGAACGAGTTCATTGATCAGTCCGAACTTCTCTGCCAACAACGGGCTCTGGAGACGTTTGGTCTTGACGAAAGGCAGTGGGGAGTCAATGTCCAAGGTGAGTTGTCTTGACACTCGTGCCGTCGAGACCCGAGTGCGGATTGCACAACCACGGAACGGAAATAGTGGTCGCTGACTTGTGCCCCTGGCCACAGCGCTCTCGGGTGCGCCGGCAAACCTATATGTCTACTCGGCTCTGATGAACACTCATGATCGACTGATGGGTCTCGATCTTCCCCATGGCGGGCACCTGTCTCATGGCTACCAAACACCGACCAAAAAGATATCATTCATATCCAAATACTTCGAAACAATCCCGTATCGTCTCAACGAGGAGACAGGGTTGATAGACTACGACAAACTCGAAGAGCTTGCGGTCATCTACAGACCCAAGATCATTGTCGCAGGAGCCAGCGCATACAGTCGCCTTATCGACTACAAGCGCATGCGAGAAATTTGCGACAAGGTCAACGCCTATCTGCTGGCGGACATGGCGCACATCTCCGGCATGGTGGCTGCCAAGGTCCTTCCAGGCCCGTTCGGCTTTGCAGACCTCGTCACGACGACGTCGCACAAATCGCTTCGTGGCCCTCGTGGAGCCCTGATATTCTTCCGCCGCGGGGTCCGGTCAACAAATCCCAAGACCAAGCAGGACGTGCTGTATGACCTGGAAACTCCTATCAACCAGTCCGTGTTCCCTGGCCACCAAGGAGGTCCACACAACCACACCATTGCGGCGCTCTCTGTTGCGCTCAAGCAAGCACAGGCACCCGACTTCCGGGCGTACCAGGAACAGGTCCTCGCTAACGCCAAGGCATTCGCGCGGCGGCTGGGCGAGAAGAAGGACTCCGGCGGCCTGGGCTACAAGATCGTGTCGGGCGGCACGGACAACCACCTGGTTCTGGCAGACCTCAAGCCGCAGGGCATAGATGGCGCGCGCGTGGAGCGAGTGCTAGAGCTCGTCGGGGTTGCGGCCAACAAGAACACGGTGCCCGGAGACAAGTCGGCGCTCACGCCCGGTGGTTTGCGCATGGGCACACCAGCAATGACGACACGAGGCTTTGGCCAGGACGACTTTGAGCGCGTGGCCGACATTGTGGACCGCGCTGTGACGATTGCGATGAGGGTGGACAAGGCAGCGCGCAAGGCCGCGGAGGCCAAAGGGGAGAAAACCCCCGGCAAACTCAAGTCGTTCCTGGAATATCTCGGCACTGGTGAGACGGACCCGGAAATCGTGCAGTTGAAGAGCGAGGTAGCCGACTGGGTCGGTACCTACCCTCTGCCCTGGGACGTCAAGGTATGAGAGAGACAGGCATGTGACTCTCATGCTCTTTCCGCGCATTTCCTTTCTCTTAGCCGGGCCCGGATCATCATAATGAGCTCTGATGTGGAGAGCTGCACGGCGGCCGATGTCGGGCCCGGTCTCGGAAGGACGAGCGGCGAGGCGACCCTAGTCCTTGAGTTCGGCTATAGGAAACGACTCCCTCATACCCCGAGGACGGGCGGACAAGCAAGAACCTGTGTGGCCGACTAGGTTCCGGCGCCGAACCAACCGACGTTGGCATAAAAAACGCGTGCGTTTGGACCCTCCCATCATCATGCCATTTAAAGCTGGGGGTAAAGCTGGGGGTAAAACCTGGGCATGTTCTATTTATGTAAATCGAACCGGCGTTCAGGCTGGCAACAAATACAGGGCCGTTTAGCTTTTTATAAGCCGTTATTTTGTTCCGCTTTCTTGATGTGCCGGCAAGTGGGCAGCGGCCCGTGGACATCGCTACTCCTGAGATTGGGGTGGTGCCATGTTCATGCCCATCTCGATAGGTATTCACGGATAACTCCGTGATCCCAGTATCAGGGCGTGCGCGTTTCTTGCCATCCGATGCCCATGTGCGGAGAGTGCCGCTCAGCTGCCTACCTAACTGTTAATGCATGGCCGCACGCCTGAACGCTCTCCTCGGCTAACTATTCAGCTCGATCGTCCCTTGGCATTGTTGGTCCGGGCCATCCGGGCCAAGGGCATATGAATGGGAGGGTTTGGTGGCGCGTGCGCTTGTACCAAACATCAAACAAACGCCTCCACCACATACGGCCCCGGGCTTTCAATGCAAAAAAAGCACGCACTGCATAACGCCGATAGCCGGTAGAGCGTGCATGGATGACGGGCGGGCGGGTTAAATTGCGTCAAAACGGCAAGAGACGGCAACCGCGCGGGGGTGAATCGGGAATTCCGTGCCGGGTGGGCATTGTTTTATTTCAAAGGGCATAATGAGCAACTCGGGTAACTAAGGTAAAAAGAAAAGAGAAATTCGAAAACCTTTTTAACCCCTTTTTCTTCCATAGTGGTGCATGGGGGGTGAAAGAGAAAAAGCAAGTGATAGGGCATCTCCGTGAGCGAGAGCTTGTTTTGCGCTGTCACACCAGGCAAGCTTTTTTTTTTTTTTGTCCGCGGTTGGCAGGTCGGACACACGGGAACCTGCTCGAGTGGAATGAAGGAAAAGAAAAGCAAAAGATGGACACCCAGGGAATGCCCGGACCCCTGCAGCGAAAAAAAAAAAAAAAAAAAAAAAAAAAAANTCGACGACCTGTGACGGCATGTTGAAACATATCCTATTCCTTGGCTATAGATTCGTTGTTTCTGGCTACCCCACTAGTTGGGGCCCATGATAGACCAGCAAATTGCAGCGAGGTAGGTAATTATTTGATTTCTTTGTGTGTTCTCCCTCGTATACTACTCGGTTTATTACTCTTCGCACCCGGCGGCTGGATGGCCCTGGCTGTCTCGTAATCGATATCATGGCACATAACAACGCATGCACGGATATGAGTTGGGATGCAGGTAGGTTTGAGTCGCCGGCGCTCTTGAACAAGACGACGCAAACATGTCGATGGGATTGGTCAGCTTCCATGCACCCAACGCGGGGTCGGGGTCGGCAAGGAAAAAAGTTTCTTTCACTTGGCCCTCGGCAGGGTGTGTTGCGACTGTACCTCTGGTGTGAGGCATCCCGTGAGGCCAAGACGGTTGACGGCAAGGCAAAGCATGAAAGTCTGTGCATGGAGTGACGTTGCCCAGCCGGCTGCCTCTTCTGGCCATATCCATTTTATCCTGGGCCATGAATGACATAACCTGAACAAACACCCAAGACTGGATGGCGTCAGACGGATGGTAGCACGAAAAGCAAGAGAAGAGGGACACCCCCAAGACATGTAGGGTCAGCGATCACCAGCGATCGCACATGTTGCTGAAACCTGCCTCGTGTGTGCCCTCTCAGTTTTGGATCCGTGGCGGGCATGCCAAGAGGACGGTTCAACACCAGACCCTTGGTACCTTCTCTGGCAGGCAGCCTGAGCTCTGGGCATACGAATGATTTCCGTCGGTCCTACAGTCACAATCCATCCGAATACCCAGCAGGCAGGCAGGATCGCTTATCTACCTACACTCACACGGGGTACTTGGGATATCCTAGGTACAGCCCCAAGTATATGCCGTGTGCAATGCGATAGGTCAAGGACGTTTTCCGACCGGCCAGCTCGTTACAGCCCAGATTGGCCCAATCGCCCAGAAAGTACAGCTCGGGGAGGTGATGCGATTAGTCCAAAATCGATTTCTGGCCAGGGCCCCCTTTCCCATGTCGCGGTACCAACCTAGTCCGTGCTCGGCCAAGGCGGACGGCGAGAACGACCCAGCAACGGCAGAGGGCAGCAGCAAATGAGACCAAGCAGCATGCTGGCCAAAGGCTGGCAATAGAAAGACGAAAACGACCTCGTTGGGTGCTGGACGGGACGAGATATGAGTCAAGGGCAGAGTCTGATTTTGATTTTACTTCCTTGCTGGTGTGCAGAAGCAAAAACATGGATCAGGAGCCGGGGAGGCTCGAGATGGGTCCCTTGCGAAAAGTCGATCTGCCCGCCAGGATGCGCCTTATGCGGCTCTGCACTGAACGGGAGTTGAATCTGGGGGCTGCTGCTGTAACCTGGTGTTATTTCATCATTATTGCATTCATCATTATTATTATTATTTTGATTATTTTTCTTTTTGTCGCTGGCCGCGGCTCAGCCCTGGCTGGACTCGAGCTGGAACGAAGCAGCAGCCGTGGCGAGGTTCCGACGAACGCGTGTATCGTTGGACGCGACCAGAAATGCGGCCTGTCCCACTCACTTTTTTTTTTTTCTTGTTCTCCTTTGTGTCACTTCAGGCTCGGGAGATGCGGGCCCTCCACATTGCCCCTTTTTTCCTCAGAACCGGTGGTGCGGGTGGATATTTCGACTCACGCAGCGCCACGCCGCGTTTGGCGATTCGCCCAGTTAGCGGCCAGCAAAACGGCCTCGTAGAAAAAGGAAGAGAAAAAAAAAAAAAA
>PYSS01000001.1:267933-279025 GCA_003049465.1 Magnaporthiopsis rhizophila
AGGGGGGGGGGGGGGGGGGGGGGGGGGGGCCGGCAGGGCCCAGGAATGTGGGTTGGTTAGGCTTTCCTTGGACGGATGAGAGGACGTGGCTGGATGGCCATCGGAAGGTTCCATGCTCATGGAGTGCGAGTGCTCACCCCAACTTATTCCATCACTAGGAATCCCCGTGGACCAGAGTGCCAGTCAATTGTTTGCCACACATTGCGGCGTAGTAATGGGGAACGGGCCCCCTCCTGAGCACGACGCAAACACAAACTATGAAAATCATGATCCGAGCTCCCCCACGACAAAAAAAACGAGCCCGCAAAAAAGGGGACACCAGGTCAACATCCTTCACTCGGTAAATTCCCAGCAACACAAAGGCAAAAAAGTAGGAGACTTGACCAAATTATCCTGTTACTTGTAAGTAGTATATACTCACTTTCCTACATGTAAAAACGGTGTTTTTAAACCTTTTTTTTTTTTTTCTTTCTTTTAGTTGTTGCGTTTTGGTAATGTGCCCGACTGGGGGACATAAATTGCGGGCTCGTTTTATTTGTCGTGGGGGAGCCGAGGTCTTGGTGGCTGTTCGGGTAGACGCGATATACATACAACAGGATACTCGTCTTACTTCGATAGGCGGCGTCGGGCAACGTGTGAATGGATCGGACGCAGGCGAAGAGGGTGGGTGGTGGCGTGATGGTCAGCCAATTGACAGCGCTGGGTTCCTACAGGTTGCGGGCTGCGACACCACCTCTCGCACCTCCAAGGTAAAAGGGGAAGAAGCCCAGTGGTGGGCGGCACAGCGTAGGTAAAGTACGGCGTAGGCACAGCACGGCGCGCGCACGGCACGCACAGCACGCACGCACAGCATACATGATACATGGCTCGGAACACGGTTGCATGTGGATATGGATACCCGCTTTCCCGGTCGAGCTCTGTCTGAGGAGAGTTTTCTGGCGTCACATGAAATGTCGGGGAATGCGTGCCCTGGGTCTATCTGGCCATGGTCACAAGGCGAGGGAAGCAGGCCAGACGAAGGGATTCGGACCAGATCGAACGCATCGGCCGGATTCGGGAAGCTGCTGCAGTGCGGGTTTTGAGGAGTCCCCCGTCTGGTCTGGGGTGCTCATTGATGTCGGGTGCTGCTCGCCGTGCTGGAGCCCCCTGCATGTGGCACCCACCCTGGGTAGGGCAGGTACCTGGGCCAGGTACCTACGCCACCCGCCGTTGGGAACGGGGGTGGCCGTGTCCACCTACAGCCAGCAGCCAGCTCGTGCGGTGGGCGCGCCGCGTCGCCCTCGTCGCTCCATCAAAATGCCTGCCTCTGTGACGGCCGGTGGATTGCCCAGCCCGTTCTAGGGACACCCTTGGCAGCCTCTTCTTTATGGGACCGGACAATACTCCCAAGTCGCAGCCCGCCTGCCTCAAGCCGTCAATTCGACCCCTTGCTCTGCTGCAACAAAAACACCACGGCACTCCACTCGATATAGCGGTTCTCAGGGCGCGAAAAGCCCGCCCGTTTATGCGTCACAAGCCTGCCGTAATCTTGCACGCCGGCGTCCGCCAGCCTATCACCGCCCCAAGCCCACCGTGGCAGCCTCCCACCAGCCCGCCCATTGCCTCTATTGAACCGCCCTCCCGCGCGTGGGTCCCCCCCGGTCCCGTTGATTTCGAGCCTGGACGCTGGGCGACGACACGCGCGACTCGAAGCCTCCACTCCCCAATACCACTGTACCGTCCCCTTGTGAGGGGGAGACGGTCCCAGACGGGATGCCCTCACCTCACACCGTGTATGCCCACCCAGCAGGAGTAGGACCATCAGCACCACCACCACCGGGTCTCGTCGTCTCTGCCACAGCACCCTTCGTTGGCCTACCGCCCTCGGGCCCGCCGCCGTCCGCACCGCCGCCGCCCATACCACCAGGAGGAGCAGTACACCGGCGGCCCTCGACCCCCGGATCTCGCAGCACCAGCACCCACGACGACGGCTCCCCGAGGCACTGGTCCGCGAACCCACCGCCCGCCGCCGTCGCCGCCTCGACCGCCCTCCCAGCCGGCCGTCGACAGTCCGCAGTCAGTGCCAACGCCAACGCCAGTGCTCGCGCCAGTGCTCGCGCCAGTGCCAGTCCCGACGCCGGTGCTCCTGCCGCTCGTGCTAGCCAAGCAGCAGCAACGAACCCGAACCTTCGCACTGCTGCTGCCAAACCCTTCCTTGGCCTGCAGCAGCAAAACTCCCAGCCATACTACCACCACCACGCTGTCCAGCAGCTTCCAAGGACCTCTTCCCTGCTGCCCCCTCCGAACCTGGTCCCCTCGAACCAGAACCATCGCCTCACCACCACCTCAAGCACCTCATCCGCCACCGCCGCCGCCGCGACCACGCGAGACCCTAGGTCGTCCTATCAGAACTACCAGCACCAACATCGACAGCAGCAGCAACAACAGCAACAACAACAACAACAACACCAACACCAACACCAACACCAACACCAACAACCCAATCAGGTTCTCTTCCAGAATCCATTCAACGCCCAGCCCATCGCCTCCGGCGGTTCCGATCGGGAAGATCTATCCCTTGCGCTGCAACAGTCGCATTCGCCCTCCCAGAAAAGACGCAACCACTCGCGCTCCGGCTCCACCAACGGCCTGGGTGACGGCTTCCGGAACCTTAACCGCTGGTCTGCCTCCACGTCATCTAGCCGCGCCTCCCTCAGCTTTGCTGGTCGCCGCCAGAGCACCACTGTCGACCCTTTTGGAGCCCAGACCCAGCCGGCGCCGATCCCCCACCTGTCGCAGTCGCAGTTTCAACAAGAGTTCCAGCCTCTGGGTGCCCACGGCTCCCCGCCCCGGAAACTCCAGAAGCAGAGGCCGTCCATATCCAGCGGCTCCGCTTCGGGTAGCCGTGTCCGTCCCCTCTCACCGTCGCCGACCCCGGTCCCTCCCCTCGAGAGCCTCCCGCCCATCATCTCCCTCCCATCGCTCGAGCAGGAGGTCGCGGCCGATTCCATTCCCTCCTCAGATCCACCGCAGTCGGCCCTCGATGACGTGCGCCGGTCTTCTCGGCATGACACCCTGCTTTTAGCAAACCCCGTGCACGACTCCCACGATCAGTCCTTGAAGCCCGGTAACGGGCAATACCGCCGTTCACATGCCAGGAGCTCTAGCGACGCCACCATGACCATGTACGACCGCAATGGCAGCACCCAGGAGAGGGGCCACTCGAGAACTCGGTCGCAGACCACCAAGGGAAGCATCGACGCGACCGGCTCGTCAAAAAGCAAGGATCGATCGAGCAAGCAACCGTCCCAGAAGGCCATGCTGTCGCGTGCCCTCGAGAAGGCAAACACTGCTGTTCAGCTCGACAATGCCAGGAACTTTGAGGGTGCCAGGCAGGCATATGCAGAAGCCTGTGATCTCCTCCACCAGGTGCTCATGAGGACAAACGGCGAGGACGATAAGAAAAAGCTCGAAGCTATAGTGCGTTTACAGTTCCTGATTTTATCGGCTCCACGGGGGCCTTTGTGTCGTTGATATATGCTTTTGCTTTGTGACGTGGATCTAACCTTTGAACTCTGAACAGAGCAAAACTTACACCACTCGAATAGAAGAACTCGACGACATCCTTCCCGACCAAGCACAATTGGGCATCTCCAAGGCACTACCCAGTCGACCACCCGGAAATGGCCAGGGCGAGGAATTGTCGTTGTATTCCGCCGCTGACAGTGAGGAAGAGGCGCCGGTGAGGACAACGACATTTTCGCATTCAAGCTCAGTCTACAGGGATCGGGACACGCATCCGTCCCCCGGACATGTCCCAACCCCAACGAGCCATCGACGGCAGCCAAGCGGCGGCGCAGCGTCCAATGCCTCGGCCACCAACTCCCGGTTCGGGTCCTTCTCGGCCCAGGGAGGCCAGACCGTGCTGCTGCAGTCGGCCTTCTCGCAGCCGTTCAGGAAGGATTCGAACTCCCTTGACGTGGCGTCGATGCGTCCTATGGACAGCCAGTACATGCCACCGCCCTTGTCACCTCGCAGGTTACCACCTGGCGCGCAGAGCGGAGGGGCCAGTCCTGGCGTTCCGGCGAGGGAGGACTTCTCGATGCCGTCGAGCCGACTACATGCCCCTGATCACTCTACATTTGCCAGGGGACACAGCAGAGGGCACAGCCACGAGTCGATTTCGTGGCTTGACCCCATTGACGAGTCTGGGGGCTCAAATGCGTCCTCGGTACATTCCAGGTCCTCTTCCTTGGGCGTGAACAGGAACCATTTTAGAAGCACCAGCGGAGATACCGAGGCGGAATTCGATGCCGCCCTGGACGACGCCATCGAGGCCGCGTACGACGAAGGCTACGATGTCGAGGTTGCGAGCCTGCGCAGGCATCCGGACGATGACGATGACGTAGTCGCCCGAGCCATGAGGAAAGTTGAGTTGGCGAAGGAGCGAGTGCGGGCGTCCGAACGTGAGGCGCTGGAACTGGCCAACGACAGGGAGAAGAGGCTGCGCGAGCAGCTCAGGCTAGAGGACGACGCGGACCCGGAGGACTTTTTCGAAGACGACAACGATTCGGAGGAAGAGGAGCGTCTCTTGGAGGAGATGACGCGGGGCTACGCCATAGAAGACTTTTCGTTTGGGGTCCAACAACCCCAAAGACAAGGCATGCCGCGGACGTCCGACTCTAGTGAATTTACGTCCCGCACATGGCACACCTCGTCTGGATCTAACCCTCCTACAGCAACAACGGTCCTCACCACGGTGAGCGAGAACGCAGGACTCCCGGGCGTGGCCAAAAGCAGCGCGCCTTTGGCACCCCCTCCGACCCAAGCATTGCCGCAGCTGCCGCCCCAACGCCCAGGATCATCCGGTGTGCAGAGCTCAGGCGGCAGCAACAACAACAACACCAACGAAAACAAGCCCGCAGATCAGAGCGTGCGGAACCGGAGGCTGTCGGGGCAGAACCCCAAGCAGCTCAAGATCGAGACGACTCAACTGAGGAAGCAGCCGTCAGGATCCCTCCAACCAGTGACAGTCGGAAACCAATCATCGGCCAACACTCCGCCCCTGCCGCCGCCGCCGCCGCACACATCCCAACCGCCGCTGCCCAAGGCGACAGGCTTTATAGCCCAGCAGCGCCAGGCGCTCTCGGCTGGCGCAGGTCGAACTGCGCCCTTCAAACAGACACCGTCGCCGTTGCTGCCAGCCGAGCAGTTCCCGCCGCCCACGCCACCGATGCCGCAAGGCATTGCGGCCGAATCCGAGTCGCGGGCTGGTTCGCCTTCGGTGATTAAACCGCCCGTGTTGAGAAAGAACTTCTCGTCGTCCAGCCTCAGGAGCATGAGGGGCCGGAATATGTCGGTCAGCAACTTTGAAGATGGGTCCGACATGTCCCCCAGCACGCCCTTGAGCACTCAGTTTGGGCCCCTCGGCTCGAGACTACCAGCGGTGCCCAGCATGCCCACGCCGCTCGCGGTGGCTTTCAAGGACAGGCTTGCGCCAGGGTCCACGGGCATGTTCCTGTTCGAGGCCGACATCCACGGCCCCACAAGCCCCGGCTCTCTTCATTCTGTCCACGCCGACTCGCCCGTGCCCCTCGAGCCGTGTCCGACCGATACGCTGCTGCGGCCTTTCTGGCTCATGAGGTGCCTCTATCAGACGCTAGCGCACCCCCGCGGGGGCTACATCAGCAGCAAACTCTTTGTCCCAAGAGACGTGTGGAGGGTCAAGGGAGTCAAGCTGAAGAACGTGGAAGACAAGGTCGCCAACTGCGACTTCCTCACGGCGGCGCTTCAGAAGCTGTCGAGGGTCGACACCATTGACGCTGACGCGGTGCTCGAGGAGATGCAGTCTCTCGAGGGCATCTTCGAACAGGTGCAGGCTACGCTCACGCGAAGACTGGGGAACGAGGTGGGTGTTCAGTCGATGGGGGCACTGTTCAGGGATGCCACGGGCGGCTTCGACGGGGATCTGGGGTCCGCGGTGCCGCGGTCCTCGAGCGTCTCGGGCAAGTCGAGCTTCTCGTGGCGGCGACTCAGGCCCAAGAACTCGTCCGCGGGTCTCGGCAACAACTACTCGGGCGGTGGCAGCAAGAAGGACGCATCTATGGCACTGTTTGATGGGACAAAGGATGGAAGCTTGGCGGCGGCCGCCGCGTCGCTTCCCATGACTCCTCACCCGACGAGCAAGCCGAGCAAGAGGGATGTGACCAGTGTCCAGTTCACGGGCCCCAACGCGAATTACATGTCTTCACTTGCCAGACTGTTTGACGCAGCGCAAGTTATAGGTGAGCCAAACTCCTCCCGCCCCTCCCTGCAGTTGTTCGTTCCCACCACAAGGTTGCTAACACAGGTCAACAAACCCAACTACAGACCAGATCGCGCGCCAGGTCGAAGACCCGGGCCTCCGACACGCCGACAAGACCCAGGTCGGCCTAGAACTTTGCACACGTCACGCCGCCGAGTTTTTCGCCTTCTACATTTGCAGATTCGTCCTCACAGACCTAACCCTCCTACTGGACAAGTTTGTCAAGAGGGGGAGCGAGTGGGTGCTCGTGTGATGGGCTCTCACCTTGCGATTTCAAACGAGAATAAAGCGCACTTCCTGTTCAAACGCCTCATGCATGTAACCACGTTCGGCTCCTTACCCAGTTGCCAGCCTTCTTTTCTTGTTCTATCTTGCGGACGTGCATATGTCACTCCTCTCCCGCTCAAATACCACCCCTGTATCTAGTATTTTATTCTCTTTTCTCTTTTTTGCGCTTTCGGCCCGCCAAAGATACCACATTCGCTCTTTTTTTTTTTTTTTTTTCTTTATCCAAGAGAACCACACGATTTCGTGCTGGCAAAAGATTTGGGAAGGCTTGTATGACGGTGCTCTAGAACGAAGTGCACGGCAATGGAGAAAAGCTAGACGCCTCCATGACGGGACGATTACGGGACAAGCGTCCAGCCTCAATGCTTCAATTTCCCTTCGTTCAAGTTTTAGAGCCTTGGCAGCGATCTAGACCGCGCCACTGGTGCTTCAAGGAGATTTGCTTACCATTGCTTCTTGTGTCGTTCGTTGTCATTTATTTGTGATGCCGGGCTAGCCAGGATGATAGAAATTCAGGGGCTGCTGCTACTTGACGTTAACGGGGTTAGGGTTGAGCAAGCTGGAGAACGAAAGCCGCCGATAAGATAGCTGCAAAAAAAAAAAAAGTTGGAGAGGGACTACTGCAAGTGGCTTGTCATGGTCCCAGTTCGCCGCCAAGAGACAGCTGGTTTTCCCTCAGCGACTGGCTCCAAGGCCCTTGAGGCAATTGTTTCACACCAAAGAGCCGCGGCGCCTCTCAACCGGATGCGCGGCTGTGTGGGCTTGGGCGGGCTCACGCGACAATGCCTGCGGCAACTGGTCTCTCCCCAGCGGGCTGCCATCGGCCGCGGCTCGCGCTGTCTTTATAGCTGCTTGACCACGCCGAGGTGCCGCTCCGGCAGCCTTTCCCCAACACTAGGCAGGGGAACAAGTACCCCCTTGTATAGGCCCCGGAGCTTCCGGGCATACAGCGCACCCGCGAACGCGAGCTCGCTCGAGAAGCGGATCGCGGCGATCCCCATCGAGAGGTACCGCAACTTCTGCGTCATCGCACACATCGACCATGGCAAGAGCACGCTCAGCGACCGCCTGCTGGAGCTCACGGGCACCATATCGGCGGGCGACTCAAACAAGCAGGTCCTGGACAAGCTCGACGTCGAGCGGGAGCGCGGCATCACGGTCAAGGCGCAGACATGCACCATGCTGTACCGGTACCGGGGCGAGGACTACCTGCTGCACCTGGTCGACACGCCCGGCCACGTCGACTTCCGCGCCGAGGTGACGCGGTCGTACGCCTCGTGCGGCGGCGCCCTGCTGCTGGTGGACGCCTCGCAGGGCGTGCAGGCCCAGACGGTGGCCAACTTCTACCTCGCCTTCGCCGAGGGCCTGACCCTGCTGCCCGTCGTCAACAAGATCGACCTACCGTCGGCCGACCCGGAGCGGGCGCTGCGCCAGCTGCGCGACACGTTCGAGCTCGATGTGGACGAGACGGGCCGGGGCGCCGTGCTGGTCAGCGCCAAGGCCGGCACCAACGTCGAGCGCGTGCTCCCCGCCGTCATCGAGGGCATCCCCGCACCCGTCGGCGACGCCTCCAAGCCGCTGCGCCTGCTGCTGGTCGACTCGTGGTACGACACGTTCCGCGGCGTGGTGCTGCTCGTGCGCGTATTCGACGGCACCCTGAGGCCGGGAGACCAGGTCGTGTCGCTCGCCACGGGCCACCGCTACACGGTCGGCGAGGTGGGGATCCAGCACCCGAACCAGGTGCCGCAGACGGCGCTGCGGCCCGGCCAGGTCGGCTACGTCTTCTTCAACCCGGGCATGAAGCGGATCCAGGACGCCAAGATCGGCGACACCTTCACCACAGTCGGCAGCGAGGCCGTCGTCGAGCCGTACCCAGGCTTCGAGGAGCCCAAGCCCATGGTCTTCGTGGCCGCCTTCCCAACCGACCAGAGCGACTACACGCGCCTGGCCGACAGCATCGCCGAGCTGACGCTCAACGACCGCAGCGTCACGCTGCAGAAGGACTTCTCCGAGGCCCTCGGCGCCGGCTGGCGCCTCGGTTTCCTTGGCAGCCTGCACTGCTCTGTGTTCCAGGACCGGCTGCGCCAGGAACACGGCGCCAGCGTCATCATCACGGAGCCCTCGGTGCCCACAAAGGTGGTCTGGAAGGACGGCACCGAGACCGTCGTGACGAACCCGGCCCAGTTCCCGGACCAGGAGGCGGTCCACGCCAAGGTCGAGGGGCTCTATGAGCCCTTCGTCTCGGCCACCTTGGCCGTGCCCGAGGAGTACCTCGGTCGGGTCATCGAGCTGTGCCAGAACGTCCGCGGCGAGCAGGAGAGCATCGAGTACTTTGGTGCCTCGCAGGTCATTCTCAAATATGCCCTGCCGACTTCTGCTCTGGTTGACGATCTGTTTGGCAAGCTCAAAGGCGCATCGTGAGTGATATACCCCTGAGCTCACTCCTGTCTCGCACGCCCATGTACCTATTGTATCAGATACAGATAGGCTAATGATTCTCTCGGGCGTTTGCTGCAGAAAAGGATACGCTACGCTCGATTACGAGGACGCAGGATGGCGGAGGAGCGATGTTGTCAAGCTGTCCCTGATGGTCAACAAGGTGCCCGTCGACGCCATCTGCAGGATAGTGCACAGCTCGCAGGTGGACAGACTGGGAAGAAAATGGGTCACCAAGCTCAAGGAGCATATTGATCGCCAGATGTTTGGTAAGCCTGCCATGTTCCCCAGTAGTTTTTTTGTTTTGTGTGTGCACCGTCATCACTGACGCGAGCCCTCATCCTCGCCAGAGGTCATCATCCAGGCCGCAGTCGGAAAGCGCATCGTGGCCCGCGAAACTATCAAGCCGTTCCGCAAGGATGTGCTGGCCAAGCTCCACGCCGCGGACCCCTCGCGGAGACGCAAGCTGCTCGAGAAGCAGAAGACGGGCCGCAAGAAGCTGCGTGCTATCGGCAATGTGACCATCGAGCAGTCTTCGTTCCAAAAGTTCCTGGAGAAGTAAAAAAAAAAAAAAGAAATAGGGGATTCGCGAGAAGCTTTTTTTGCTTTTTATGTTATATTTGTACGATTTGGATACCCACTCGACGCATATGCCGAAAGACAACATGCATAACAATAAATGCACGAAACAAGCCAACCTATACATGCAAGCAGGCGGTCTCTCTGTGCACTACGGGCTTAGGGCTTATCGTCAGGCCACTGGTCCACCAGGTCCTCTATCGAGGCGCCGTCGACAAGCCGCCCGAGATTCTGTTTCATGCTGAGTCGGATGTACTGCGACCCAGAGCGGTGCATGTAACCGCCGCCGACCCCTTGGATGTCTGATCCGGCGTCCCCTCGCCCGGAGGAGTAGTGGCTGAAGAGCGGCGGCTGCACCGTGAGGCAGACGGGGGGGCCCCTTTTCCCGTCACCGCCAGGAGTTGCAGGAGTGTGGTAGCGGCCGTCGCACAAGTCGCGCAGCATAAAATCAAAGCCCGTCGTGAAGGTGTCGACGCCGAACCGCCAGAGCAGCTTCCGGGCACCCGACCGCGACACGGCGTAGCCGAGCGTGCACGTCGTGCCCCGGGACGCGTGCACGGCCCGCGTCCGCGGCGGGTGCAGCATCGCGAGCCGGTCCAGCCGGTCCGCGAACGGGTGCGGGCGGAGGTGCCGCGGCGCGGGCACCGTCTCGTCGTCGTTGATCGTGATGATGCCGAGCGGTGTTTGTGGAGGAGGAGGATGCGTGTCGTTCACGTCGTCTCCTGCTTCTTTTTCGTGGCTGTTGCGTCCGGGGAGCTCGGTGCCGCAGTGTCCCAGCCACAAGACATCCCAGCCGTCTCCGTACGGGCTCGTCCGTGGCCGGTTTCGGTGCGGCGTCTGGGACACCTTGGATAGCGGAACGGTTACAGCGGCGCCGGGCTCGCTTTCGTCACGGGGCAGCGTGGCTAGCGAGTGCCCGTGCGGGTCCCCCGCGAGGGGCTGGAGGAAGGCTCGGGACGCGAGCGAGAAGGTCCGCAGCTGCTCTTTGAGCCGGACGTCCCAGTCCATGTCGTCTTCGAGGATGAGGGCCGTCTCGAGGCCCTCTTCGACTATTCTATGAAGGCAAAGTGTTGCACAATGTTAGCTCGCTTTGTCTCTAGGGTATTTTTGTTAACACCATTGGGGGGCAGAACGCTTTGTTTAAGAAGAAAACAAAGGACCAACCCACGTCCGAAGCACGTTCAGATGTGCCCTCCACGAGCCAATGTTGCCCTTTGGTATGCGCTTGCCGTCGCTGTCCGCAGGCAGGACGCGCTCCTCGACCTCGGAGCCGTCGACGCCGTCGCTGTAGCTGAGCCGGATGCCCGTCAGCGCCGCGGCAAGGGACAGCGAGTCGCGCCGGTCGGATCGGGCGGCCCGGTTTATCACGAAGATATTGTGGAACTGTTTATGTGTGGCGTGCAGGTGGTGAATGGAGGCCGGCGGTAGTCAGTACCTGTTTTGGGAAGGCGTTGTATGCTTTTTTTTTTTTTTTTTTTTTTTTTTTTTTTTTTTTTTTTTTTGCCG